>JAOYMZ010000001.1:0-32808 GCA_025802335.1 Pinguicula primuliflora
TGAGACACGAAACAATCCGTTCACTTTCACGTTCTCATTCTTATAATGTAATGAAGCGATCCTACTGTAAATACCATTCGGAAGTATAAATCTCACAAGAAAATGCATGACTCATCTCTCGATTGTAACGATAGTTCCATAAATCAGCAAGAACTCGCCTTCAACAAATCAACCAGCTTAAAATGCACCCATTTCTCACTGGGCCCGTCGATGATCTCTGAATACATTTTCGGACCCGTCGTTGAGCCGGAAAAGGGTGAAGAAATGGAAATGCGAAACCGAAAAAAATGCAGGTTTTCGGTTTTCCGGTCATCATGTTTCCGTACAATCATAGATGGGTTTGGCGGGAATAAGTGTAGTTAAGTTAGTGATTGTTTAGTAGTAATCGTTTAGTCGTAAAGTGAAATATATTCGATTTTTGATTTATTTTTAAAGATGGAGGTTACATTTGCAGTTCTTTTCTTTAAAAGGTTACTTTTTCAAAACAGATTTCAGATAAGGTTACATTTGCGAACAACCCCATATTTTTTATGATGGTAAACGTTGTATAAAAATTCGACGCAAAAGGGGAAAATTTTCTGGTGCAGACCTTATGTGCCGAGTTTTGCTTTATGGTGTCGAAATCTATTATTTACGGATCTATGCTTCAACGCCCGAGATTTTCGACCAGTTGTACTAAGTCTACACCAGAACAAAATCTATATAATAAAGCGGCAGTATGGAACTTAAGTTGGACAGAAATTTAACAAGTGAAACGACAATTCCAAAACGGAAGACGCGTTCCTCGATGCGCTGTTTTTTTTTTTTTAATTTTGAATATTATAATATTATTTTTATTATTATTTTAATAAACTTTTAAACTTTACTACAATCTGAAATATATGACGAACCGCTCATCGTTTGCCAGAACAGAGTCTGCCATAATGATCAGCGCGTCGTTCCGGTCCATATGACATGTGACTTCGTATGGTTCCGACGTATTTATTATTTAATTATTTATTTTTTCCTTTTGTAACTAAAATGATAGAATTTCATGTAACTTGGCCTTAGGGCACGGGTCATATACTAGTTCATTATAACTGCACACGTCAATATTTTGATTGGTGCCGTGGGATGGGACGGAAAAATTTCCTAATTCTCGGTCTTAGATTCTGAAATTTCAATTCACTTATTTACCACATAACTTTTGGAAACCCTCTCGAAGTGTGACGATTTCTCACTTTTAGCGCTCCAACTTTGCTTTCCCTGTTTATGGGAGGAGAGGAGCCCTTCTTCGTTCATTGAGGTTTTAGGTTAGGTTTCTGTAAACTCATGAACCATGAGCCCAGTTCAGAATTTCGAGCAGCATTCTCGGCACCTGATAGAACCCGACCTGCGTATGTGGCTCTCTTTTTGTTTTTTGCTTTGGTTTCTTATGTTTTCATATGCAGGTCTGTACTTTTCATTATGATAATAATTATTATTTTGATATTATTAGCTGATTTTGTAAATTCTATTGGTGCAGTTATCCAGACGAGGCTGCAAATGGCTACGGAGGTGCGGGATAGTCTGGAGATATGCCACACGGGGGAATATTTGAATTTCTTGAAGTGCTACTTCCGTGCATTCTCTGCAATTTTATACCAGATCACCAAGCCCCAATTAACAGATAATCCTGAGCACAAGCTGCGCAATGTGATTGTTGAAATTCTTAATCGGTTACCTCACAGTGAGGTTCTGAGGCCCTTTGTTCAGGAGCTTCTGAAAGTGGCAATGCATGTACTCACTACTGATAATGAGGAAAATGGCTTAATATGTATCAGGATCATTTTCGATCTGCTTAGGAACTTTAGACCTAGCTTAGAGACTGAAGTTCAGCCATTTCTAGATTTTGTCTGCAAAATTTACATGAATTTCAGGACTACAGCTAGCTATTTCTTTGAAAGTGGGGTTATGATGGTACCACCACCTGCCCCAGCCTCAACTTCTGGGTCAATTGGATCATCATTGAGTGGTGATGACATGAAGCCCATTGAAGTTTCCGATCAAGTGGGTTCTTCAGTTGGTTATGCTGGGCCTACAGGACAGCTTAATCCAAGTACAAGGTCGTTTAAGGTCGTTACAGAGACTCCACTGGTGGTTATGTTTCTATTTCAGTTATATCATCGATTGGTGCAGACAAATATCCCACATTTATTGCCATTGATGGTAGCAGCAATCTCAGTGCCTGGCCCCGAGAAAGTTCCGCCCCATTTGAAGAATCATTTTCTTGAATTGAAGGGTGCTCAAGTTAAGGTAGGATTTCATATTTGCCCTTGGGTTAATATATTATAAGTTATTTATCATATTTTAACGTGTATTGTTCTGTGAAGACTTGAATAATCTCCAAGCCTTGTGTTTGAAAGGAGCTCATCATTATAAATGTATTTTTTGGCTGCTAAGTGCTAATACATCCTTCGTCATTTATTTTCTCCACCATTTGGTAATGGATAAGCACGGATCCTCTCGACCTTTTATTTTCACGACTTCATCAATTTCATGTCCCCGGCTTCAATACATTTCCATCCTTGCCGCCTCCTTGGTATCTTGTTTGCTCATGTCTTCTACATTTTCATTCTTTACGTGCAGACTGTTTCTTTCTTAACTTACCTGCTTAAGACATTTGCTGACTATATCAAGCAACATGAAGAAAGTATATGCAAAAGTATTGTGAATCTACTTGTTACATGTTCTGACTCGGTTTCCATTCGCAAGGTTAGCTTTCTCTTATAGCTTCATTTTTCCTATAATTATATGGTACTATTTATTCGATATAAAAATGATCTACAGTTTTTTAATTCACAGGAACTATTAGTAGCTCTCAAACATGTTCTTGGGACGGATTTCAAAAGAGGCTTATTCCCTTTGATCGATACGCTTATGGACGAGAGGTAGATATCTGAAAATAAACAAGTTGTCGTAACAGAATGTTGATGTGTTTGTTTTCTGTAACCACACCCGCTCCAATGTGGAAGTGGGATTTCTATACGTGACTTGTAGCAATTATGATGTACTGATTTGAGTTTGGATGTCAAACTGTTGGTTAAAAATGCATAAAACTTTGTTGGATGCCCTGTTCCAACAACTCCCAACTCCCAAGTGATTGCGCAGTTCCTTGTTCGCTTGTTATTGCATTTTTTCATACTAATATTTTCATCTGTTTTGCTAAATTTCACTGCAGCAGTTGTTTGTTGATATACGTCAAACCTAATTTTCCCATCTTCTCTGTATATTTAATCTCTTCAGGAGATTTTCTTACATTCATTTATGTTCTTATTTATAAATTTTTAATACCATGTCATGTGCTCATTTGATTTTTTGGTACTTCGTAATTGCGGCAGCTATACAGTTCCACTTATCGTGTGGTAACTATTTGGGAATACCATGAATATGTCTGTGCTCCAAGCTTGAATTCTTCTTCAGTTGTCATTGCTCCTAAGTCCTAACTGATCCGAAAGAAGAAAGGGTGGATATTGACTCAGCTGGCTTGACTGTGATAAGCTGTGTTGAATACACTAATTGGACTTTATTTCATTCCTAGAAACATCAAATATTACTATACTATCAAGGATGTGATTGATATCTTGTCATTTTTTCTTTTCCAAAATAAACTATATCTCATTTGTTCAATTATCATGGTCACTGCATGCGCTTTTCCCAGCCATATGTCATTCTATATTGTTATGACTTATGAGGTATCAACATCATTCGTACCCCACATTAGGGGAATTGTGATATATCTAATTTATACCAGTAGGATCCTTATATACAAATTATTTATGTTTGTGCATTTATTTTCCTACAGTTTCTCACCGTCTGTTTTCCTGATGTTGAAATATTTGCGACTCTGGTTCTCATGTTGGCTACTGTGCGAGTGTCTTCCTTATTTGGCAATTTAAATATTCGTAGTCTGTTGTAAGATTTTGTTTTCTGGTTTAATGCATTGCGTCTCATCCTCTGATATTCATGAAATTGATGTTTTGGACTGCATCAGGGTTCTTGTTGGTAGTGGCCGAGCATGCTTTGAGACATTGAGACCTTTGGCCTATAGTCTTTTGGCGGAGATTGTTCACCATGTCAGAGGAGAACTTTCTTTGTCTCAGGTTAAATAAAAATTCTCTGGTTGAATTCTACAGAAGCTGGAGTTCAGTCCTTTTTTTTTACTACACTCATTTGCCTCCTTGTTTATGGTTTTTAACTAATTATGCTAAATATGCGTTGTTTCTTGATACCAGTTTGTGATTACATTGAACCAAACTGTATGAGGATTTTCGCAGTTGATCCTAACTTTAATTCTTCTATTTTCATGTTTTGTAGTTATCTCGAATTATTTACCTCTTCTCGAGCAACATGCACGATGCCTCCTTGTCCTTAGGCATTCATACGACTTGTGCTCGCTTGATGTTGAATCTGGTATATGCTCAGAATAATTTCGTTGGTATCTCGAGCAAATTTTCTACACATTCCTTGAGTCTTTGTTCATCATTCTGTAATTTTAGGAGTTTTCAATGTGTATTATTGCTAGGTTGAGCCGATATTTGAGAAAGGTGTAGATCAGACGTCAATGGATGAAGCGAGGTTTTTGTTGGTATTCTTCTTATAGCCTTCCTTAATTTTCCAGAACATCATCTTATTATGCATAATATGGTACTATATCTGTCTCTCTGGATAACTACTGGCACTTGCATCTCAGGGAAGAATATTGGATGCTTTTGTCGGTAAATTCAACACTTTTAAGCGCACAATCCCTCAGGTACTTCAGCTTTATGTTTTTGACTTTTTCCTTTCCTCCATACCTGGTTCTTGATTGTTTTATTTTACTGGACCACATTGTGCCATCCCCCGTCAATTTTAGTGGCGGAAAACCGCGAATTAGTGAATAATGCTGATATTTGTGGTTGTAAGAAAAGATGTCTGTTAAGCATATCAGAACCAATTTATCCATGATCTGTTCAATTTACACATGAACTCTTATAATTGCAAGACAATCCATATTACTTATATACCCTTTTCGTTTCTAGAATTTGCAGAGTACTAAATGAAAGAAATGTGAAAAAGCCTTAAGTTTCTGAATTCCTGGAACATAAAATACTTGAAAAGAGAGTAGTGAAAGAACCAACTTCTAAGGTGAAACTGTTTGCTGCTTTATTATCGTTTCCTGTTCATGATGGAGCCTCTCATTCAAGAATATAATTATTATCTGGACATCTAAGTCTTTCCTTTGATCATATGTGGTGCTAAAAATTTACCTCAATCCGTTACTGTACTTAAACTTGTTTGCTCATTAGTTAAAATAGGAGAAACACGAGCAAAATTGAGGCAAAATGATAATTTAATTGCTTTTGCATCAATGTGAGCCAACGCCCAACAGAGAGAAACGTTCAGCAAAAGAAGAAGTCCTAAATTTACGGAAGTGGGGCAAGTTATCAGTGGATAATTCTGTCTAAAAGCACTTGACTCGAGGTGCGAGTAGGCAGGGGTTGAATTAGGCAAATAAGGACTAACTTCACCGGCATAACTGATTTTTCATATGATATGCAGTTGATATGTGATAGACGATAGGCAAGGGTTGAGGCCTTCGTATATGTTTGCAAACATATGGGCCATGCATGCCAATTTCCATGTTTTGGGACCTTTTGGCTTTTATTACATGGATGCTAGTGAGCCTAAGATTAAATGATACATTGCGTAAATTGGGCAACCTTTTTATATTTGCTCGGTTGTAGCTACTGGAAGAAGGGGAGGATGGAAAATGCCGCTCTACATTGAAGTTGAAACTTGAAGTGTCAGTACAGGTAATTTGTTAATTACTTAGTTTATGTTCCTCGGTTTGTCTTGGCTATGTTATATATTCTCCTTCCGTCCTATTTAGGAATAAATAATCTAGGAGGCGTGCTACCTGTCCCAACACTATTTATCCAGATTTTTAGGGATTTATCGTTTCTTTATAATTTATCAACTTTTGTTGTCGTTTTGCTCAGGTGCACTCTCTCCAACTTTTGTCCACTCTCTCCTAAAACCACACACTCTCGTGGCTCTCCTTCTCTTTTGTTTTCTTCTTATTTTTTTATTTTATTATATATTTATTTACATTTTAATTCTTTTTCCTACTGTTTTTAAAATTGAATTTATACGAAAAATCACTCACTGTTCACCGAAATGGACACTACCATAATTATTAGCATGTTGTGTGGTTCGATTAGAGATGTTAGTTGATATAGTTTCGACATACATTATAAAAAATAACAATCACGGCATCTTCGCCAATGAAAAACTAAAATCCTACATTATTAACTCAAAACTCTAAAACCCATAAATCCTAAACATTATTTAACGACAATTAATATTACGGTGGCTTCGCCGCCGAAAAACTAACACATTACATGATGAACCCAAAATTCTAGAAACCATAAATGCTAAACTTTATTTAACGACAATTAATATTATGGCGCCTTCGTCGCCGAAAAAACTAAAACCCAACATGATGAACCCAAAACTCTAAAAATGCTAAATGCTAAACGTTATATAACGACAATTAATATTGCGGCGGCTTTGTTGTCGAAAAACTAAAACGCTAAATGATGAACCCAAACTCTATTAATCCTAAATGCTAAACTTTATTTTAAAATAATAATGAATATTACGGCGGCTTCGCCGTCGAAAAACTAAAACCCTAAATGATGAACCCAAACTCTATAAATATTAAATGCTAAATTTTATTTTAAAATGATAATTAGTATTACAGCGGCTTCGCTGACAAAAAATTAAAATCCTAAATGATAAACCCAAAATCTATAGACCCTAAATGTTAAACTTTATTTAAAGACGACAATAAATACTGCGAGCCGCCGAAAAAATAAAATCCTAAATGATGAACCCAAACTCTATTAATATTAAATACGAAATTTTATTTAAAAATAATAATTAATATTACGACGGCTTCGCCACCGAAAAACTAAAAATCTTAAAAATTCTAAATTTTATTAAATCCTAAACCCTATTAAAATATACTATTTAGTAATATTAATTTTAATTGTTATGTCTTACAATTAAACCCCATCATTCTCTAAATATTATTAATTATTAATTTTGTATGGATGATTTAGAGACCAAGTGTAGGGATATGTAGCATTATTCATAATCTAGAGTTTATGGCTATACTCCTATATGTAGCTTTAAAAGAAATATAAATGATTAGTATTTCAATATTTTCTGACCATTTTAATATCATTAGTTACTTGCTTAAACTATAGAAGATTCCAATATCTTGATCGAACGATGCCAGTACTCGAACTCTTGAACAAGTGAATACTCACACAGTGTACTACAACTAGTCCATGCTGAAGCCCATATATATTTAATTAATTTGGAGTTCCCCTTGGAAAAATATATTAGTTTGTTAAATATGAGAAAAATGAATTGTTCAATTTTAAGTTGTTATAAGCAGAGCTTGATTTTGGTACAAGATGGATCTATGTCCATGTCTTTTATGTATAATTACATAGTTAATTTCATTGTAGAATTAGTGGAAGTTATTGAAAGCTTATGGTGGATCCTTGGGATTTATACTGAACTAATTTCAGTGTATTGTACTAACTTGTGGTTGAGTTTTTCTGCAACTTCATTTCAAATTAATACACTTTATTTTCAAGGAATACAGTTGATCCTTTTGATAAATGCATGCAGATACTTTTCTGATGAATTATCAGTCTTATTCTTGTTAGTAGTTTATGATGATTTTATGCTTAGTGTGCAGTTGCCTAGATGCTAAGATTGGCGTTCACGTTCTATTATATGTTAACATTTCATGAGATGATGTGGCCGTTCCACTGCCATAATATTCATATTTTGGGGGAGAATTTAAAATAATATTTGCGATGCTAGTGATTCATGATTTCATCCTGCAGAGATTCCTAAGTTCCTGAAAATTGGACTTTAGCTTCTATGTGGGAGTGGGATTTGATGGTCCCCAAAAAATGTTGGCTATTTTTATACTAATAGTAAGAAACAAATTGGTTACTAACATTTATAATAATGTGAAATCGGAATCTAAGTTTTTATCCTAGTTATACACATCTATGAACCTCCTGCAAGTGGTGAACTGTATTATGACTGTCCTAAGGAAATAAAACATCTGTTGTTTTTCTTGATAATATTTTGATATCTAGCAGATGTCATTATGATTTATATATCCTTTCTATGGTTCTCACTTTTTTTCTTCCTGCAGGCTGTGCCTAATCTTCCTATATCTGCTGACCATTCCAAAGAAGTTAATGACTGTAAACATCTTATAAAAACCTTAGTCATGGGTAAAGTTCATCGTTCATGCTTTTACATTAGGAATAAAACTCCAACTTAATTTATTTGTCATGTTAGTAGGATTCGTGTCTGTTAGCTTACTGAATTTTTTTGTTATCTACTTATAATCGTGACAAACCTTTCAGGAATGAAGACAATTATTTGGAGCATAACTCATGCACATATACCTCGGTCACAAGTATGTATACATAATCCACTTTAAATATTTTATGGAAGGGCTTCCATTATTTCTTATTAATAATTGAATAATATAGGTTTCACCTTCCACCAATGGAACTCCTCAACAAATGCTTGCATCAGCATCGTCAGCGCCTTCAATATCTCAGCCTTTTAAAGGCATGAAGGAAGATGAGGTATATTCGTTCTCTGTAACTATTGGAATATTTGTTTCGCTGGGGTCATGCTCTTACTCTGTAAGTTTACCAGGTTTGCAAAGCCTCAGGTGTTTTGAAGAGTGGTGTTCATTGTTTGGCATTGTTCAAAGAGAAGGATGAAGAGCGAGAAATGATCCATCTATTTTCCAATATCTTAGCCATCATGGAACCACGTGACCTGATGGACATGTTCTCTTTGTGCATGCCTGAACTTTTCGAATGCATGATTTCTAATGGCCAGCTAGTCAACATATTTTCTACTCTTCTGCAATCCCCAAAAGTTTTTCGCCCTTTTGCAGATGTTCTAGTTAATTTTCTTGTCAGCTGCAAACTTGATGTTCTTAAGCTTGCCGATTCTCCTGCAGCAAAGCTTGTTTTGCATCTCTTCCGATTTTTATTCAGTGCAGTTGCAAAAGCTCCATCTGACTGTGAGCGTATTCTTCAGCCTCATGTCCCTGTAATCATGGAAACTTGCATGAAGAATGCTATGGAGGTTGAGGGGCCTATTGCTTATTTGCAACTTCTTCGTACAATGTTCCGTGCTCTTGCTGGCGGTAAATTTGAAATTCTTCTGCGAGACTTGATTCCAATGCTGCAGCCGTGCTTGAACATGCTATTGGCAATGCTCGAGGGACCTATTGGTGAAGACATGCATGAACTTCTGTTGGAGCTTTGTTTGTCATTGCCAGCTAGGTTAAGCTCGCTACTACCACACCTTCCTCGTTTAATGAAGCCGCTTGTTATGTGCCTCAAGGGAAGTGATGACCTTATCAATTTAGGTTTAAGAACACTTGAATTTTGGATTGATAGCCTGAACCCTGATTTTCTTGAACCAAGTATGGCTAATGTAATGTCTGCAGTGATTTTAGCTCTATGGTCACATTTAAAGCCTGCACCCTATCTGTGGGGTGGCAAATCTTTGCAACTTCTTGGAAAGTTAGGTGGTCGTAACAGACGTTTTCTGAAAGAGCCTCTAGCCCTTGAATGCAAGGAAAACCCTGAGCATGGTCTTCGATTGATTCTGACGTTTGAGCCTTCTACGCCATTTCTTGTGCCTCTAGATAGATGCATTAATCTTGCTGTGGCTGCTGTCATGCGAAAGAATAGCTCCGTCGATAACTTCTACCGTAAAGAAGCATTGAAGTTTCTTCGTGTGTGCTTGGCTTCTCAGCTAAATTTGCCTGGTCTCGTTAATGACGATACATCATCTACTAGGCAGCTGTCAGCATGCCTAGGTTCATCAGTTGATATATCCTGGAGAAGATCTGATACATCTGATATGAAGGTCAGACGATTGTAGTTATCAATTTCATTAAAAGTACTTTACTGAAATCTCCTCAATTCTGTTGTTTTGTTACACCTGCTGTAAATTATTTTTAGATCCGCCTGGCTGAATAATTGCTTCTTCTGTGAAGCTTATTGTCATTGCTTGTATCCTTAACAAATTCCCCTGCCAAGATGCTTATAGATCTCAAATACTTGATTGGTTTTGTTGTTTGAGCAATATGTGGGGAATAGGATAGACTTTCTAATTCATTTATGGTGATTTTTTGTTCACTCTTGCAATATGTAAATGCAGGCTGACTTAGGTGTCAAGACAAAAACTCAACTAATGGCAGAGAAATCTGTCTTCAAGATTCTCTTGATGACGATCATTGCTGCTAGTGCAGAACCTGAGTTACATGAGCCGAAGGATGAATATGTTTGCAATATCTGCCGTCATTTTGCTATTATATTTCATGTGGAGAGTGCAGCCTGCCATAGTTCAATGTCTGCCACATCAGCTGGGGCTCCCATGCTTTCATCCAATTTTAATATGGGTTCAAAGTCCACACATAACACTTCTCTGAAAGAGTTGGATCCCTTGATCTTTTTGGATGCTTTGGTGGAAGTATTGGCAGATGAAAACAGGCTCCATGCTAAAGCTGCATTGACTGCATTGAGTACTTTTACAGAGACGCTTTTGTTCCTTGCCAACTCTAAACATTCGGATATTCTAGTATCTAGAGGAGGTCCTAGCACTCCTATGGTTGTCTCCAGCCCCTCAATGAGCCCTGTATATTTACCTCCTCCAAATGTTCGGGTTCCTTGTTTTGAGCAACTATTACCCCGGATTTTACATTGTTGTTATGGAAGTACGTGGCAGGCACAAATGGGGGGTGTTATGGGGCTTGGTGTTTTGATAGGAAAGGTCACGGTTGAAATCTTATGTCTCTTTCAAGTTCGTATTGTTCGAGGATTAGTCTATGTTCTTAAAAGGCTTCCTACATTTGCCACAAAAGAACAGGATGAGACTAGTCAGGTTCTTACTCAAGTTCTACGTGTGGTGAATAATGTAGATGAGGCCAATAATGAATCACGGAGACAAAGTTTTCAAAGTGTTGTTGAGTATTTGGCATCAGAGTTGCTCAACTCTAATTCTTCTGTAAATGTGCGGAAGATTGTGCAATCTTCTTTGGCGCTTCTAGCAAGTAGGACGGGGAGTGAGGTTTCAGAGTTGCTTGAGCCTTTGCACCAGCCTTTGGTCCAGCCTCTTATTGTGCGATCACTGAGATCTAAAACTGTTGATCAGCAGGTAATACTGCATTCTTAACGAGTATTTGTGTAACCATGCATGCTTACCTGCTCATTACTTAACCGTTGCAGGTTGGAACTGTAACTGCACTGAATTTCTGCCTAGCTTTGCGGCCTCCGCTTCTTAAGTTAACACCAGAGCTTATTAACTTTTTGCAAGATGCTCTGCAAATAGCAGAAGCTGATGAAACTGTTTGGGCTGTGAAATTTATGAATCCAAGGGTGGTTACATCTTTGAATAAACTTCGAATTGCTTGTATAGAGCTTCTATGCACTGCAATGGCATGGGCAGAATTCAAAACTCAAACTCACTCAGACCTGCGAGCTAAAATAATTTCGATGTTCTTCAAGTCCTTAACAAGCAAGAATACTGAGATTGTAGCTGTTGCTAAGGAAGGCTTGCGTCAGGTCTGCGGGTCTTGATTTTCTCATTCATGCTTCATGCTTCCATGTTTCAGTAGTTTGTAAATATTTAACTAATGGCTGAGTGTATACATAATCAGTTGATTTGTATGTCCTTGCTTGCATAAACATTATTTGAAGTTAAGGGCTCATGGTATTCTTAGGTGCTGCGTACGGTTCCTTATTCTTTGACCTGAAGGTGTCCATTTGTAGAGAGTTAAACAGGCATTTGGTGTCCATTTGTATAGAGCAATGTTCGAGAAAGTGCTGGGCGGACTCTGGGCGGTCAGGGTCGCCCAGCGCCTAGGCGGCATGCTCATATAAGCGGCCTAAGCATGCATTCAGACAGAGCGGAGGCCGACCGACTTACGTCTAGGCGGCCTCGTTCTCGAACAGAGGTAGAGAGTAAAAAAAACATTTAGTGTCCATTTGTAGAGGATAAAAAAGACATCTCAGAGATACAAATATAAAGAAAACTAGGCATTTTGTTCTGAAATATGTAAATATTGCCATTAACTAGGCAGGTACTTGTGAGGGGTGGTCTGTGTCTTTCTGCAGTCACCTTTGGACATTTTTCATTGCTTTGAGGTAGCTTTTGTGATTTGTTTATGTGCGATCTAATTCGATGCTATTTAAGGAGCTTGGAAAAGTTCAGTTTTGGTGTAGATCTATCTTAGCAGCTGGAAAACAGATGTGACTAGGCATAAATGTCATACATGGCCTGTACATATTTGTCAAAAAATTGCTATCTGTCATTTATTATTTTTTTATTTTTTTCCTCGTGTGGAAATTATCGATGATGCTTGCTTGAAGCTCGTAATATTTTGGTATTTAGTAGGAGACTGTAGATCCATTCGTTATTTGATGCGTTGCTATGTAATGCAGAATTTCGTGTGATGGAAAATGATTAATAGTTCCAAAATAATTGCTTTCTTCATTAACATGCATCTGTTATTCCCACCGTTATGTTATTACACAGTAAAGTTCATGTTCTTGTCTGCCCGACAGGTTATTCTACAACGCATGCCCAAAGAACTTCTTCAGAGCAGCTTAAGGCCTATATTAGTTAATTTGGCTCACACCAAAAATCTCAGCATGCCTCTTTTGCAAGGTCTAGCTCGTCTGCTTGAACTTTTATCGAACTGGTTCAATGTTACCTTAGGTGGCAAATTATTGGAACATCTAAAGAAATGGTTAGAACCTGAAAAACTTGCACAGTGCCAGAAGTCCTGGAAGGCCGGTGAGGAACCTAAAATAGCTGCTGGTGAGTGATTTGCATTTCGTATAAACATTCTAGTTACATACGCCAGCATGCTCCAGGTGATATCAGCATCTGTACTCTTCAAATTTTGACTTGGCTTGAAATTTCTGCAGCAATTATTGAGCTATTCCACTTGCTCCCTTCTGCCGCTGGAAAGTTTCTCGATGAGCTTGTAACTCTAACCATTGATTTGGAAGTGGCCCTTCCACCTGGTCAATTTTATAGTAAGATCAACAGTCCGTATCGGCTGCCACTTACTAAATTTCTTAATCGCTATCCAACAGCTGCTGTTGATTATTTTCTCACCCGTTTATGCCAGCCACCATACTTCAGGAGGTATCTTTGAGATATATGATTGAAGTCCATCCAAAATTAATTTGGCAAGGAGATCTTTTGTTTTTCTTGATTCGCTCTCATATTTCTGGTCTACTCTAACTCTGCAGGTTCATGTATATAATAAGATCAGATGCTGGGCAACCATTGAGAGAAGAACTTGCAAAGTCGCCAGAAAAGATTATAGCCAGTGCATTTCCTGATTTTTTGCCGAAGGCTGAGATGACTCAAAGCTCTTCCAATGCTGCTAATATTTCGGTTGGTGATGAAGGTCTTGTTACCCCCAAGTCTGAAGATTCTATACTGTCTTTAGCCACTTCTGGTGCAACTTCAGATGCTTATTTCCAGGGCCTTGCCATGATTAAAGCATTGGTTAAATTGATGCCTGGCTGGTTGCAAAGTAACCATATTGTTTTCAATACATTGGTTCTGTTATGGAAATCCCCAGCTAGAATATCCCGTTTACAAAACGAGCAGGAATTGAACATAATGCAAGTAAGTTAAACCGCTCTCCATTTAGATATTATTTGATTCTTATATATCTTCAAAGCTTCTTTCGTTCTTATAGACTAATGCATATCTCTTCAGCTCTCTGCTAAAACTTCGAGTCTAAGCTCTTGTCTACGAATGGGGGAGGAATTAAATATATTTACTGAAAAACAGTTTATGATATTGTGCCAGTTCCAATTATATTTAACCAAATTGGCAGACCCAAATAAATTGATATGTGATGCTTTAGGGTATGTTTCTACTGCATTTTTAAGACAAGTGATTTGAGCTAGTACAAGTATTTTATGGATTCTGTTTGTTTCGAGGGTTTCTTGTTTGGTAATATTGATTTGTCCTGGTCGTTTTACCTCCCTTAAATCAGTTTTGGCATAGTCATCAATGACAGTTAGATTGATGATAGAAGAATATTTTGTCCTAAATCAGATCAAGTGAGGGTCTGAGGGAAATCATGGATGATTGTTAGTTTTCCGATTGTCAACTGAGGGTATCCTTTTACAATGATATTAGAAGATGGGCATGAACTCCTTTCACTGAGAATATGAGAATGAACATGATCATTGGGTTTCTGAAGACCTTTTATCCTCCAAATTTTGACATTTTTTTCTCTCTTAGCAAAGCTGATAAATGGACAGTGTGTTTTTCTTGATTACTCTGTCATCGAAGCTACTGAAACCTTGTACAAAGTTTATTAATATGTTTTATTATCTTGTGCTGTAATACGTTGATTTATGATTTATTTAAGTCTTACAATTTCTGGAATTAAATTTCTAACGTACACTGCAAAAGGTTCCAAGAGAATTAGAATAAAAGTAACATTTAGCTCCAGAACACACTCCAGCTGAAGTGCAAGCTACAAACTACAAGCGGAGAGAAGATGTCTGCTAAGAACATGTCGTGGAACCCAAATTTAATTCCAGTTCCTTTTCGTTTGAAGGGTTTCTTTTGTATATTTGCAGTTGTGATGCTTATATTATATTTTGATAAAAAAAGCTGCATTAATTACTCCGCCAGAAAAAAATGTTTCTCCTCATGGAAAAATAAGATATTATTGCCGCTAGCATGTAATTCAAGGATGGTGCTTCAGGTAGGGGAGAACGGGAGTAATCCATTGGTAGCTATTTATGTTTGATAAGATTAAGATTCATTGGATCACATTTTCATTATGTACTTCAGCTCACTGTTTTGGAATAACTTGCTACGTTTCCCAGTCAAGGAAACTTTCCAATCTATATCCTGTGGTATTTTTGTTGATAACTTCAATTATCTTCAGTGGATGGTATGGTGTGTTGGCAGGGGCAGAGGGGATCCCCACCCCACCCCCAAGTTTTAAACTTTATTTTATTTGTATGTATTTTTGCCCAAATTGTTTCCATTTAGTTTGTATATTGATTTCCGATTCCCCCTGGTATTTGATCTCCCCAAATCACTTTATATTATTTTATTATTTCCTCGAAGCATCATTCACTATTTAGTGATCATGTGAAATTATGTCTTTCTGTTTAGCTTCTAGACTTCATTTCTGTTGAACCTGTAAGACAGAATTGTAATGGCCGAATCTAGAGCTATGTATGACACTTCAAAATTCTCATAAAACAAAATTGATTTAGCAGATTGAAATTTTTGAACATTTATTACTTGTGTGCCAACTACCTTTTTGACATAATATCTGTTTATGATGTTAGCTTGATGACTTGAAATCGTAAATTGGTGCAGGTCAAAGAAAGCAAGTGGCTCGTGAAATGTTTTCTGAACTACTTGCGCCATGAAAGGAATGAAGTCAATATATTGTTTGATATTCTTGCCATCTTCCTATATCACACACGGATAGACTTTACTTTCCTAAAGGAGTTCTATATTATTGAGGTACTTCATGAGGTGCTATTACACTTTTTACTACTAAGAATATAAAAATAGTATTTTAGTCTTAAATCTGCTTCCTTGATTAATAGAATTTTATGCTACTTGTTCTTGTGCTCCATAGGTTGCTGAAGGCTATCCGCCCAACTTGAAGAAAACTCTGCTGCTCCATTTTCTGAATCTCTTTCAGCTAAAGCAGTTGACCCATGATCATATTGTGATTGTAATGCAAATGCTCATACTTCCCATGTTAGCTCATACTTTTCAGAATGGACAAACATGGGAAGTCATTGATGCTACTACAATCAAGACCATCGTTGATAAGCTGCTGGATCCACCGGAAGAGGTATATTTTCTATTTGTAGTTTTTTTTTTGTTTTATGCTACCTTTAGATATTTGGTTTGCTCTCTCTCTCTCTCTGAGTGTGTAATGTTTGGCGACGAACACAGTATTTCAAGTAATGGTTTGATCTGAAATCTTGAAATTGTTGAATTAACAGGATTGTATACAAATTTGAAATGGAAAAGGTTGCTAGATATGATTAATAATTCGTTGCTGTTGAATGAAGAATGGAGTGCTCACTGTTATAACATTTCTTGTAACTGTTATGTTGGTTTGGATTTGGAATCATGAACATCAGTCTCAGCTGCAGGTTTCAAAATTAGCTCCTGCAGATTAAATTTCAGAAGTGTTCAATTGAACAAATACATTTCCAGTTTATGTATTCATATATCAATTTGTGTGATAATGATGATGGCCTCAAGACAACCTTGACAGTTTATATTTGATTTATTACTTCTGTTCGAGTCTGTCTCTGATTTTTTACCCGAATTCTATAGGTATCTGCCGATTATGATGAGCCTCTCAGAATTGAGCTTCTACAGCTAGCCACCCTTCTTCTCAAATATCTTCAAAATGACCTTGTTCATCATCGAAAAGAACTTATTAAATTTGGATGGAATCATCTCAAACGTGAAGATAGTGCTAGTAAGCAGTGGGCATTTGTCAACGTCTGCCACTTTCTGGAAGCATATCAAGCTCCAGAGAAAATTATTCTACAGGTTCTTACACTAGTTTTTTTTAATAGTTCAAATTTCTGCAATACAGAATCTTTTTACTCCAAATACAGTCCCGGGGGGGATGACTTCACATTTGTTGTCGAAATAGGAAAAGTTTTTTGAGAATCTATTCCTTGCTAAGTTGCCGCATGAAAGAATTAACAATCTTTTGTAAAAGCTTTGCCTGATGGATGAACTGTTAACTGTCTTCAACCCATCCATCCCCTCCCGTGCCTGGTGTATTATTCTTTTGAAAACATGTCTTGTGGAGTTCTCTTTTGTTCATTAATATTATGGCAATAAAATTCAAAATGGGGCTTTGCACTTTATCCAAAGATAGTTTGATGTTGAATTGACTGTACCATAATTTAATATTGAGCTGATCCATTTAATTTTAGTTTCACAATATGAAAATTCAAGTTTTGATAAAGGCATCCCTGGGATATTTTCTAAATTTTAATATATCTTTAAATATGTGGATAGTCTTGCTCCTTTATTAAGTAGCAAACTTCAGAGAACATTACAATCGGGGGAGAAATGAGTAGTCAATTTGGCGATGCGCACTGATGGAAGAAAATATCTTTTTCCTGCATGTATAATATATATGGACTGTCTTTCTCCTTTATTTCGTAGCAAACTTCAGAGAATATTACAATCGGGGGAGAAATGAGAAGTTAAAGGGCGTTGTGCACTGATGGCAGAAAATATATTCTTCCTGAATAGCAGTTCAATTTTTTAGTGTGATTAATATATTATTTTCTATGTTCTCATCCTTTATGTGATGAATCTAATTAATCTCTTTGGAACCTCATATGGCTTTTCACAATTTTTCCATGATCACCTTCGAGTTAGTACTGCTTTCATGCCAGCTGCGAATGATTTTGATTTGCAGTGATTATATCTGATAGTAGGATATTAGTATTGGTGCTATGCAGATTGAAGTTTTGCTTTTGAAGTATTTGCAAGCAAGAATTTACTTTTCTCATGCATATGTCAACTTGTAAGCAATGCTCAGTGAGGCATTCCATTTTGTAGTTCTTCTAAGCCGTCATTATTCCAACTTGATCAGTGTTGTTTTATTGACAACCTGAAGCTGCAGGTGTTTGTTGCACTTCTGCGTACATGCCAGCCAGAGAATAAAATGCTGGTCAAGCAAGCCCTTGACATACTTATGCCTGCACTTCCACGAAGATTGCCTCAGGGTGAATCGCGAATGCCAATATGGATACGTTACACAAAAAAAATCTTAGTCGAGGAAGGTCACTCAATTCCCAATCTTATTCACATATTTCAGCTTATTGTCCGACACTCGGATCTTTTCTACAGCTGTCGAGCACAATTTGTTCCTCAGATGGTGAATTCTCTTAGCCGCCTTGGACTACCACATTCTACTGCTGCAGAGAATAGGCGCCTTGCTATTGAACTTGCTGGATTGGTTGTCAATTGGGAAAAACAAAGACAAAATGACCTGAGGAAAGGGGCTAACAGTGAATGCATTGGTCAGAGTACAGATGCACTGAACGTTAGTTCCTCTGTAGGGGATCCAAAACTCTCTGTAGATGGTTTTGCATTTTCTGAAGATTCAACCAAGCGAATAAAGGTTGAACCTGGTCTGCCATCCCTCTGTGTCACATCACCTGGTGGTGCGTCTTCTATACCAAACATTGAAACTCCAGGATGTATTGGGCAACCCGATGAAGAATTCAAGCCTAATGCTGCAATGGAAGAGATGATCATAAATTTCCTTATTAGAGTATGTCTCATGTTTAGTTTGGAATATAATATTTGTGTATGCGAGTACCATAACTAGTTTTCCAGCATCCACTCCTTCCTTCCTCTCTTGACTACTATAAGGGCCTGATTTTATTTGAAAAATTAGCTTATTGAGGTTAATGTTTCCTTTTTTCTTTTGGCTTGACTCGTTCCTTCTGTTTTCCATCCCTAATTCCCCTTAAGTTTCTATGATTTAAGCTTTTTTATACTGCAAAACAGGCTTGATGTGATTTAAGTTTTACTTCAGATTTAAGCTTTTCGTAGAGGCTGATTTATGAAATTGTACTTCTCTTACTATCAGAGTTTTTCACTATTCATATGTTTCAAGGTAAATAGAGTTGTGGTTGGAAGGAAAATTTAAAATTGAAAGCACAGATGTTCATCTTAGTGACTAATTTTAGTTTATAACTGTGCAAGTGACACGCAATAGCGGCCCTTGGTTTATAGATATTTAAGTCCCTATAATTCAGGGGTTTGGATCCTGTGCATTCTTAAGTATCTTTGCGATTAAACTCATCACTGGCTTGGACTTCAATGAATTCTAGAATCTTTGGAGCTCGATTGTGTTTTTTTTGCAGTCTCTGAGTTCGATGTAGTTTTTGTAATCTTTGAGTTCAATGAACGTCTCAATCAAGAATTTTTGTTCTTGTTTTGGCTTTAATTATTTTAAAGTTTAAACTCCTTGCTGTAATTCATCTGCTGCACCATTATCAAAGATATGTGACGGCCTGTTTAATTGCCAGGCACTGTTGTCCTTATTGTATTACTGATGCGTCTTAACTTCATGAAAGCCTCTATAATTAAAAATTTATTGCAGAGAAGTAATGAACTTTTCTCTTCCTGTTCATTAACTCTAGTTGATGTTCCTTACTTATTTTAGCTTCTTATTGTTATTATGCAGGTAGCCCTAGTTATAGAACCTAAAGATAAGGAGGCAAGTATGATGTACAATCAAGCGTTAGAGCTACTCTCTCAAGCTTTGGAAGTGTGGCCTAATGCTAATGTAAAATTCAATTATTTGGAGAAGCTGCTCAGCAGTGCTCCCTCATCTCAATCAAAGGACCCGTCCACTGCCTTATCCCAGGGACTCGATGTGATGAACAAGGTTTTAGAGAAGCAACCACATTTGTTTGTGAGGAATAATTTAAATCAGATATCCCAAGTACGTAAGTTCCTAGAGTTGTCATTTATTGGGTAAAATTCTACAACATGCAGTACTGCAACCTCTCCATTCTTTATTAACCTTTATGCATCTACGTTGGCAGATTCTGGAACCTTGTTTCAAGTTCAAAATGCTTGATGCGGGAAATTCTCTGTGTTCCCTTTTGAAAATGGTTTCTGCTGCATTTCCTCCTGATTCAGTGAGCACCCCTCAAGATGTAAAGTTGCTATATCAAAAAGTAGAAGAGCTTGTTCAAAAGCACTTGGCTGCTGTTGCAGCTCCACAAGTTTCAGGAGAAGATAATTCAGCTAGCATGATTAGCTTTGTTCTTTATGTCATAAAATCTCTGGCAGAGGTGCACAAAAATCTTGTTGACCCTCTCAATTTATCCCGTGTCCTTCAGCGTCTTGCTAGAGATCTGGGATTATCCGGTAGTACTCATACCAAACAAGTAAGTTGATATTCAAGTAAACAGACAGTCAATGCAGTTTCCATTATCAATTTTGATTTTCTTGAAGTTAAATGTTGGGCTATCCGTACTTTGGCAGTTCTTGTTTCATCATGTCATGTATCTTAAACCATGTTTTCTTATTTATTTTTCCAGGGTCAGAGATCAGACCCAGATTCCGCAGTCACTTCCTCTCGTCAAGGTGCAGATGTTGGGGTTATCATTACCAACCTTAAATCTATACTGAAACTTATGAGTGAAAGAGTCATGCTCGTCCCTGAGTCCAAGAGATCCGTGACTCAAGTTCTTAACTCCTTGCTATCTGAAAAAGGCACTGACCCCTCCGTGCTTCTCTGCATTCTAGATTTAATTAAGGGCTGGATTGAAGATGATTTGGCTAAATCTGGAACATTTGTTGTGTCCAATGCTTTTATTACACCTAAGGAAGTTGTTTCTTTGCTCCAGAAGCTTTCACTAGTTGATAAGCTGAACTTTTCTCCTAGCTCTGCAGAAGAATGGGACAGAAAGTATCTTGAACTTCTTTATCGTCTTTGTGCTGACTCAAGCAAGTAAGTGCATCTGGATCTTTCTTTTCTGGGCACCTTGTTGACGTATATGATATATAACCTTGTTTTCTTGCAGATATCCTATTTCTCTTCGTCAAGAAGTGTTTCAAAAAGTAGAGAGACAGTACTTACTGGGTTTGAGGGCAAAAGATCCTCAAGCGAGGATTAAGTTCTTTGCTCTTTATCATGAATCTCTGGGAAAAACTTTGTTTACAAGGCTGCATTATATTATACAGATTCAGGACTGGGAGGCTTTGAGTGATGTTTTCTGGCTTAAGCAAGGGCTTGATCTGCTCTTGGCTATATTAGTGGAGGAGAAACCGATTACACTGGCTCCCAACTCAGCCAAGATCCCTCCTCTTTTAGTGTCCGGTATGGCTCCGGATTGCATGGGTGTACAGCCAATGGCTACTGATATTCCAGAAGGCCCAGAAGAACCTCCTCTAACTCTTGATAGACTTGTCTTGAAGCATGCCCGTTTTCTTAATGACATGAGCAAGCTTAAGGTACTGTGTTTACTTTTTCTTGAACTATCCAGTTACATGTTCTTCTGTTTTGTGCAATTTATGGTTATGTGACTTAAGTATTCTTCTTCACTGTGGGTGTGCAGATGCACATGTGATTGGTTAGCTTGTGAAATTCCAGGACCTTTTCATTGCTATCCATTCATCCAGGACATGTTGATTACTATTCACTCTTCCACGACATGTTGATTAAGTTCTGTTTCCATCTTATTTTTACTGTAGGTTGCAGATCTTATTATCCCACTGAGAGAGCTGGCTCATACAGATGCTAATGTTGCTTATCATTTATGGGTTTTGGTATTTCCCATCGTTTGGGTGACCTTGCAGAAGGATGAGCAGGTGACTTTAGCTAAGCCCATGATATCTCTCTTATCGCAAGATTATCATAAAAAGCAGCAAGCACAACGACCAAATGTTGTTCAAGCTCTTTTAGAAGGACTACAATTAAGTCACCCACAGCCACGTATGCCCAGTGAGCTGATCAAGTACATAGGAAAGACTTATAATGCATGGCATATTGCCCTAGGACTTCTTGAAAGTCATGTATTGTTGTTTGTGACGGACTCGAAGTGTTCAGAATCTCTGGCTGAGCTTTACCGTTTACTCAATGAGGAAGATATGAGGTGTGGTTTATGGGTGAAACGTTCTATTACAGCAGAAACTAGATCAGGTCTTTCTCTCGTTCAGCATGGGTACTGGCAAAAGGCACAAAGCCTTTTCTACCAGGCCATGATGAAGGCAACTCAAGGGACATACAATAATACCGTCCCAAAAGCTGAAATGTGCCTGTGGGAAGAGCAGTGGCTCCATTGTGCAACACAACTTAGTCAATGGGATGCTCTTTCTGATTTTGGAAAACTTGTTGAGAATTATGATATTCTAATGGACAGCCTGTGGAAGCAGCCAGATTGGGTATATTTAAAAGACCAAGTTATTCCAAAGGCTCAGTTGGAAGAGACTCCAAAACTGCGTATTATTCAGGCATATTTTGCGCTTCATGAAAAAAGTACCGGTGGGGTGCCAGAAGCTGAAAACATAGTCGGAAAAGGTGTTGATCTGGCATTGGAGCAGTGGTGGCAATTGCCTGAAATGTCCATCCATGCAAGAATACCTCTTCTTCAACAGTTTCAGCAATTAGTTGAAGTCCAAGAATCGGCAAGGATTATAGTAGATGTTGCAAATGGGAACAAACTTTCGGGAAATTCTGTTGGTGTTCATGGTGGCTTGTATGCTGATCTCAAGGATATCCTTGAGACTTGGCGTCTGAGAACTCCAAATGAATGGGATAATATGTCAGTTTGGTATGATTTGCTTCAGTGGAGAAATGAAATGTACAATGCAGTTATAGATGTGTTTAAGGATAACACCAATTCCCAACTGCATCATCTTGGTTTTCGTGACAAGGCATGGAATGTGAATAAGCTTTCGCACATGGCTCGCAAGCATGGTTTGTTTGACGTTTGTGTTTCGATATTAGAAAAGATGTACGGCCACTCTACTATGGAAGTTCAGGTGAAGTGTATTTATCGCTGACAGCATAGGATTGGTTACATTTTCCCATCAGAGTTACCAATCCTATGCTGTCACTCCCTACATCCTTCCCTCAATCATTCTTTACTTATCATTCAGGAAATACAGATAGATATGACTAAAGATGTCTGTATCTAGTATCTGTAGTTTATTTCTTCTAGTGTTTATACTTATAGATATTGTTTTAATTTTGTTTTGTTCTATTTCTTTTCATGGTTGCAGGAGGCTTTTGTAAAAATCAGAGAACAAGCAAAAGCGTACTTGGAAATGAAGGGAGAGCTAACCAGTGGTCTTAATTTGATTAACAGTACTAATCTGGAATATTTTCCGGTGAAGAATAAGGCAGAAATTTTCCGCCTTAAAGGTGATTTTCTGTTGAAGCTAAGCGATTGTGAAGGCGCCAATCTTGCATATTCAAATGCCATCACCCTCTTCAAAAATTTGCCTAAAGGATGGATTAGCTGGGGAAATTATTGTGACATGGTATGGTCAACTATCGTTTTCTATTTAAGCTTGTGCCTTTGGAGGATCCGCTTATTCCTCTTTTTCTATTGTTGTATTTTTCACAGGCTTACAGAGACACCAGTGAGGAAATCTGGTTGGAATATGCAGTCAGCTGCTTTCTTCAAGGTATCAAGTTTGGGATTCCAAATTCGAGAAGCCACTTGGCCCGCGTTCTTTATCTGCTGAGCTTTGATACTCCCAGTGAACCTGTGGGAAGGGCATTTGATAAGTATTTGGACCAAATACCTCATTGGGTTTGGCTTTCGTGGATTCCCCAGCTATTGTTATCTTTGCAAAGGAGTGAAGCTCCTCATTGCAAACTTGTTCTACTCAAAATTGCAACAATATATCCACAGGTAGATGCCAACTGGATGTCTGGATGGGCAATAATCTTTCATCACATCAAGATTATACTTTTTATAATTTCTCCTTTTCAAATTACAGGCATTGTATTATTGGCTCCGGACGTATCTTCTAGAACGGCGTGATGTTGCTAATAAATCTGAATACAGTAGGGCAATTGCTCAGCAAAGAATGCAGCAAACTGTCTCAGGTATTGCCTATTGGTGTGTCTGTATCTATTTTCATGCCTGTTGGAAATGCTAGAGCAACTCTTGAAGTTGGCACTACTGTTGCAGATAACCAACTTCATCAAGGAACTCAGCCTGCTGGAGGTCTTGGACCACATGATGTAGGTGGATCTCAGGTGCCAGAAAATGAAAGGCCAGGTGCTGGTGAAAGTAGCATGCCTTCTGGGAATGACCAATCGTCTAACCAGAGTTCAAACAATGATGGAAATCAGAATTTAACAAGACGAAACATTTCCATGGGACTTGTTGCCTCTGCCGCCAGTGCTTTTGATGCTGCAAAAGACATTATGGAGACTCTTAGAAGTAAACACAGCAATTTAGCTAGTGAACTTGAGGTAACTATTATGGTCTACCTGAGTTGCACCTCCTCTTGGTACTTAATGGAGCTAATTACATTGATGCATATTTGCATGTGCAAGGACTAAATGTGCTTTCATCCTTTTGTACCTTACGTTGCATTCTGAGAGTTCTGCCTCTGAAAATTAGTACCTTATAACATCA
Organism: Pinguicula primuliflora; assembly: GCA_025802335.1. NCBI lineage: Eukaryota > Viridiplantae > Streptophyta > Magnoliopsida > Lamiales > Lentibulariaceae > Pinguicula > Pinguicula primuliflora. The sequence continues at coordinate 24,306 of JAOYMZ010000001.1, forward strand.
AGCTGACATTTGCAGATTCTACTAACTGAAATTGGCTCAAGGTTTGTAACATTGCCCGAGGAAAGACTGCTGGCTGTAGTCAATGCCTTACTTCATCGCTGTTACAAGTACCCAACTGCAACCACAGCAGAAGTTCCCCAGTCTTTAAAGAAAGAGCTATCTGGTGTTTGTAGAGCTTGTTTCTCAGCAGATGCGGTGAACAAGCATGTTGAATTTGTGAGGGAGTACAAGCAGGATTTTGAGCGTGACCTTGATCCAGATAGTACAATAACTTTTCCAGGTACACTAGCTGATCTGACTGAACGCCTGAAGCGCTGGAAGAATATTCTGCAGAGCAATGTCGAAGATAGGTTCCCAGCTGTTCTCAAGCTGGAGGACGAAAGCAGGGTCTTACGAGACTTCCACATCGTTGATGTTGAAGTTCCTGGGCAGTATTTTTCTGATCAGGTATGCCATTAGAAATTGACAATATTCAAGAACGTAAGCTTACTATGTCCTAATTGTTCCATTCTGTGGTTTTATCAGGCGAGTATGTTTGTGTACAGAATTTAGTTTACCCTCTACACTTCTGTATCTGGGATGATTGATTATGTTGGTGTCCATTCCAATAACAATCAGTTCGGTCATGCCTTTGTAAATGAATCTTCCATGTTTGGCTGCAGGAAGTTGCCCCGGATCATACAGTGAAGTTAGACAGGGTAGGACCTGACATTCCTATAGTTAGAAGGCATGGTAGCAGTTTCAGGCGTTTGACTCTGATAGGTTCCGATGGCTCTCAGCGCTGTTTTATTGTTCAAACATCTTTGACTCCTAATGCCAGAAGTGATGAAAGAATCTTGCAACTTTTTCGCATCATGAACAAAATGTTTGATAAGCACAAGGAATCTAGGCGCCGTCACATTTTTATTCACACCCCGACTATTATTCCCGTTTGGTCTCAGGTAATTTTTTGTTAAGAAACATTTTACTCGACTTATTTATAGAGAAGTGTTCACGAACTGAGTCACCGAAGCTCACTAGATCTTGAACTGTATGTTGTCTGATTTTGTATGCACCCGTTCATTTTTTTATGCGTCCCTGTACCCAATCATTGCTAAGCTGATACATTTTATTTTCTTGCATCATCGCCTATAATTATTCTACAGGTCCGCATGGTTGAAGATGATCTGATGTATAGCACTTTTCTCGAGGTATATGAGAACCATTGTGCTAGGAATGACAGGGAAGCCGACTTGCCAGTTACTTACTTTAAAGAGCAACTGAACCAGGCCATATGTGGCCAGATCTCACCGGAAGCTGTTGTAGATCTTCGTCTGCAGACGTATAATGATATAACAAAAAATTCTGTGACAGATAGCATTTTATCACAGTATATGTACAAAACTTTGTTGAGTGGAAATCATACATGGGCCTTCAAAAAGCAGTTTGCGGTCCAGTTGGCTGTATCAAGCTTCATGTCTTATCTGTTACAGATAGGCGGAAGGTCCCCAAACAAAATTCTGTTCGCCAAGAACACGGGTAGAATCTTTCAGACAGATTTTCATCCAGCATATGATGCTAATGGAATGATTGAGTTCAATGAGCCAGTCCCTTTCCGTTTGACTCGGAATCTTCAGAATTTTTTCTCCCACTTTGGCGTCGAAGGTCTGATAGTCTCTGCCATGTGCGCCTCAGCGCAGGCTGTTGTTTCGCCGAAACAAAGTCAGCACCTATGGCATCATTTGGCTATGTTTTTCCGTGATGAGTTAATATCTTGGTCTTGGAGAAAACCACTTGGGATGCCTCTGGCTCAGGTTGGAGGCGGTAGTTTGACTAATGCTGATCTCAAACAGAAGGTCATTACAAATGTGGAGCATGTAATAGGCAGGATCAATAGCATAGCTCCCCAGTACATTGCTGAAGAGGAGGAAAATGGTGTTGATCCACCACAGTCGGTGCAGAGGGGCGTTGGTGAGTTAGTTGAGGCTGCGCTCACACCCAGAAATTTATGCATGATGGACCCGACATGGCACCCTTGGTTCTGAGTTCTGATGTCAACTTTATGTGTATCTGCAGTATAGTAGTAATGTCGATTTACTCAATTCATTGCTTAGCCTGATTTTCGCTTTTGAATACATTTGGCAGCATATATGGTCAAAGATACCTTAACTTGGGTTATCTTAAGTACTTAAGCTGCTACGTTTTGGAATATTAAGTGTAAATTGGCACCCTTAGTTATGTCTGATTTGGGTTCTTTGTAAAGTAAATATGTTAATTGATCTTTCCACTCGGTAACTTTTTTGGTCTAGTTGATTCTGTTGGAGCAGATGAGCATTCTAGATGAATGCATGCAAAAATTAGCGAATCTCAATAATTTTAGGTGAATTGGACTTGAACTTGGAAGGAAACCTTTGGAAGGTATTGTCATGTGAATCTATATAATAAGCCTGCAATACGCAACTCAAGTTTGGGAGAAATTTTCCGAACGAAACGACAATTCAAAACGGAAGATGCGTGTGGTTGACGCTCTTTTTTTTTCGTCAATGAAGAGAACAAATAAGTCTTAGACAAGTCGAATCAGCATGACTCCTCCAATAAGTGTAATTCTGTGCATCACATTTGGCACGTAGTCTACGTGGGACAGAGGCGACAGTGGTGTTTGACCCCGCTCATCCGCCTGACATCATCCCGCATTCGGTGATCCCACCTGATCATTGTATGGCAGTGGATGCATTATCCTGTTCATGAGGCCATTAAATCTCCGGGATTCTTCAAATACTATATAAAGCATGAGAGGGACATAAGGATTAGAATGACTGGTTATTGATGCTCTAGGCTTTCTGGTGGGACAGAGACAGATTGAGGATCGGAAGCTTAAATATTTCGGGAACATCTTTAGACATAACTGACGATTCTCCAATAGGATTGAAGGTCTCCAAGTGTGTTATGCCAAGCAACCTTCTGCCTATTTGAGAAAGTTGGAATTATCTATTCGTCAGGAGCTTGAGCATGTCTTATTACAGGAGAAGCTCCTTCAGCGACAGACTTCCCATCAAGATCAAGCCACGGAAAAGTGTTAGTCAATACCTCGAGCCCCCAGTTAGTTAATACCTCGAGCCCCCAATATCAGTCCATTCCTCGAGCCCCCAAATGCCTTTAATTCTATTGTCTGGCGTGAAGAAGAAAAATATACACGTGGAGAAGAGAAACACATAAGGCGAGGCTCTATATATATTGTACATGAACTCACTGTAAAGATACAAGAAAGAGTAGTGGAAAATAAAGTGGAGAGTTCTTCCCGTGGAGTAGGGATTCTTCCCGAACTACGTAAATGTGTGTGCATTGAATTCCTTTAAAAATTAAATCCTTTACATGGAGAATGATGCAGAATTGCTTCCCCACGCGCGAGCGAGCCAATTTATCAAGTAAAGGAATACAACTACCCTATCGTCATTATGGTATGCCCATTGGGTGAAAACTGTGATTTTGCACATGAAGTTTGGTAATGGATAAGTAATTGGATGATTATACCAATTATGCCCTCAATTGAAGATTTTGTGAAGCACTCTCTAACAGAATCAATGAGCCCTTGGAAATGGAAGGAATGAGGGCTAATCTTTCAACATACCAGTTGGTAGCTGTGGAAAGACAGATTGACATGATGGCATCAGAGGCAAGAAGTTAAGAATATAATTGTCTTTGTAGACCAACTTGTTGTGCTAAATGAAACAACAACATCAAATTTGGAGGTCTAACAAGAATCCAATGCACACAAACTAACAAAAGGTAATGTGAGGTCATGGGCCAGCCCAAGTTCGAAGCCCAAATCTAAGCTTGTTCACCTATGCCTCCTCGAGGCCCGAAAATAGAGTGCATCTATCTGATTTTAATTTTACATAGCACACAAGAAACACAACATTTTTATTTTAATTACACAACACCCATGCAAACCTCAAAACACCAAGTAGAACCAAAGCATTAAAATAGGAAGTTTTGGGCCATGACCAGAATTTAAGCCCATCTCATGGGTTTCCCAAATAGAAGTATTGGCGAAAGTCTCTAAAATAATTTTTGGGCCAAGACTTATGATTTAATTGAGACAACATGTTAATTGCCCAGCCCACTTATCTATTTGGCAGCCTAAATCCTAAAGAAGCTTCTAGACATCCTTATATTTATGGTCACTTGACTAGAGTCAACACACTCTTCACTCTCTAGTTGCTTTCCTATTTCTCTCTCAAATAACACTCACTCTTGAAATATGAACTCTAAATTTCTCTTAGATTCTCTGATTCTCAACTCAGATATGTTGTATGGGCTTTTGGGCCATGTCCAAAATTTGGGCCGAACCAATAAATTGTTCTGGTTCATACTGGTTTAGGCCCTATAACGAATTCCAGGCCCGAGTGAGTATTTTTTCTTCTTCTCACTTTCTGACCCTTGAGTCCACTGCAACAGATACAGCCCAATGATACTTGCAAGCCCATGCAACCTATTTCCAGTTTGGGCCCTATACTGTTTTGTTTGATTGAGCCCATGTGCTTACAACTGATATACCCCAAAACTCTGGATAATTTTCAAGTGCAGACTTTATGGTACCGAGTTTTGGCTTATGGTGCCAAAATCTATTATTCACCGTTGGATCTGTGCTTCAATAGCCGAGATCATTTCATGTTCCTGTTAATCGGTCCTACAGGTGGTATCGGAGTGAGGTTTCGAAAATTGTCGGATCTGTGATTTTTCAGACGAAATCCTTATTGTCTCATGTGGATCGTAATATTCCGATTGAGCAGATCTTCAAACGGGGCTACCAGAGTTCCGGTGGTATTCCACAACTCAAAACTCTCCTTCGAAGATGATGAGGCTGCACTTCGAGAGAACTATGAAAACTGAGTTCTCAACAGATGAGAAGAATACAACTTTAGCGTCAAAAGCTTATGTTAGGGTTTGGGAATCTCCCTATTTATAGGAGTAGATATGGACCTTAATGGGCCAAGGCCCATTTAATGTATTAATTACATAAATTACAATTAAACATATTAATTGCAATTTAATCCTTAATTACATTATGCCATAATTACGTTTAACGTCCAACAATGACCTTTTTTTTTCTAGGCGAAAACAACTGAGAACATCTCTTTTCCTGTGGTTGTTTTGGGACTTATTTAAGGACATGGAGGCGTAGTAGAAGATGTCACTCACCCTCCTTATCTTTTGACCAAGGACTGCACCTACGGCTATCCCTCTAGCAAAATAGATGATCTCAAAATGTAGACTCTAATCTGGTGCTTTGATCAGAGGTGTTGTGGTTATGAGATTAACTCTTCAAAGGCCTTCTTCCAACTTCATCAAATGCGAACTTCATCTCTTTTTGAAGCAATTTGCATATGGGGCCGAAATCTTGGAACTCTTTGTAGTGATCCTCTTTTTTCATGCCTTGATTCCTAAGCCATTTCCTTCAAGATCTTATCATCTTCGTCTATGGTCTTCTTGAGAAGGATCCTCCTGAAGCAACATTTGACTAGCCTTCTTACAGCTACACTCAAACCAGTATAAAAGTAAAAGATTATATCTTGTTTAGAAAATCCATGGTAAGGGCAACCAATAATCAGCTTGTTGATCCTTTCCCCCACACTCTTGTAAGGTCTCATAATTAGCTTGTTCAGAATTGCTAATCTCCCATTTCAGCTTGTTCTGCTTGGAAGTACTTCTCAATGAAAGCTTGTTTCAATTTCACTCCATTTGTAGATTTATGCTCGAGGAAAGTAGTAGAGCCATTCCTTTGCGTTCTCTTTTAAGGAGAAGGGAAAAACTCTCATTCTTCTCCAGCAAAGCCATTAAAAACATGAAGATGATGAATCAAACTTGATTTTAATTCAAAGCTTACTCCCTCAGGTAGGTCATGATCCGCAAGAGTTGCATCTCATTTGTTATAATCAGAGGCTACAAGCTCTCTCAAGGTCTGAATTTTGGTGGTTGGCTATGACTTCAAGAGAAACAATAGAAAAACATCCTAGGCTAGTTTTCATTCTTCTTGGGTATTTGGACTTTTCTTCACCTAAGGACCTTTCTTCTGGCTTGGAATCAAAACGACAGAATTTTAACATACAAATAAGGAAGATTTTGGTACCAAGTGTAGACAAAAACTCAAATATAACAAAACAAAGTAAAATGCAACAAAATCTACAAGTATAAGAGGTGTTGAAACTTATGCCTTAACCCGATAGCGGCGCCAACTTGATACTGGGTTTATGCAGTGTCGTCGGGTTGAAGGTCTTATCTTGAAAGGTTTAATGTTCATTTGCTCCTCTAAGTCACTACTTTGGGGTAGCAAGTGGTTTGCAAGGTCGAATCTGTAGAGAAACAGAGATTATCTCCACCTTTATACTTAACCCAATGTGTTGCTGTGAAAAGAACCAAACTAGGGGGTGTATGGTTATATATGAGCTAAAAACTATTGAATAATAACTAATAACATATAAAATAGATCATTCAAAGGTGAGAAACTCTTCCACTGACCTTTTTGTTCATGAGAAATGATCTTGAAGCCATATAGATCATAGGTGTATTATTCTTCAATTATATTCATACTTAGTATTTGCAACCTACTATGATATTTACTATTCTTCCTACGAATGAGACCGGCCTTCCAAGGTCCTATATGTTCACCATCTCATCTATCTATATTGGTTTCCGAAGAACCAACTAGAAAGCTAAATATTTACCCAAAAAACAACAACTAGAAAGCTAAATTTTCGTATGCCAACTAGTGACTTTGTGTAGGGTTTAACCTTATGAGTTTATATGTGACTTATTATCTAGTGCCTACTGTCCTTACCTTAGATTCTAAGATTTCTAACAGCATATAAAATTACTCACCCACGAATCTACTAAAACAGCTAGCTCGAGATCATGTAAAAATTATTATGGCTAGCTACTCCAAATAACCCTACATGAATCACATGAATGTATCTACTTATAAAATCAATATCAAAATTAAATTTTCCTATTTGTACCACACCAAAGTTATAGATCATCCTCAGAGCATGTTGATCACCAGAAGAGTAAGATGTTTAGCTGCTCATAAAAAAGAGAACTAAGCAATAAAGTTGAAATCATCTTCATCGATAAAGAAGGAAACAACATGTTATCCTGCTTCAATGGTAAATAACGAACTAAAAACTATGAAAAAATGGAATGAATGAAAATGATAACTGAGTGATACCATTCTCAAGTGCAAGTGAAAATAAAGAGCGTAGGAAAACACACTGGATTCAGTGGAAAAAACTAACATTGTCTAAAAATGCGGGTGGTTGGGAGTTAGAAATCTGGAATCTTACAAGGCCATGCTCGGCCGCTGGGGAAACAAGATTCTTTCTAAAAAAGAAGACCTAAGCAAAACGATTATGCAATCCTTATATGGTCAAGATAACTCTCTATGTGCAGGAAACGTGAATGAACTCCGACCGGAGACAAACTCAAATCAAAGACCAGAGAGCAGAGGCACTCCAACATCAGCAATCTCACTTTGGTTGAGGGATATGCAGACACTACTCAAAGAGGAATGGTTGCACAACCAATGGAGCATAAGAATAGGCGATGGCAGATCTGCCTGATTCTGGGATGATTCATGGCCTAGGCACTGAAAATTTGGCTAACACATTCCCAAGGCTATACCGGAAATCACTACAAAAAAGTGCATCAATAGCAAAAATGGGAGTGTGGAGAGATTGGAGTGGAAACGTAAGCTGGATGACATTGACACAAATAGTCTACATGACCTATACTCATTGCTAACCAGTGTTAATCTACAGGCTGATGCCGAAGACGAATGGACACAAAATGAGCCGAGCATCAAACACTACACAGTCAAGGGATCGTACAAACAAATCGTGACAGGAATACAACATATCATGGATGATCAACTGTTGTGCACATTGCAAATGGTCTGGAACAAATGAATCCCTAAAACACAGTCTCCATATTTCAATGGAAATTGTTCCAGAATGGCTTACCAACCATGCAAAATCTCCAATCGAGAAGGACGGCTATTGTATGGGAGATTTGGTGCGGAAGAAACACACTAATTCTTCGAAGCATCGAATTTCGCACAGATGGCATTGTCCAGCGAATCAAGGCAAAATTGCTGCTCTGGATTGCAAATTGAATGGGAAATGAACCCGGTCCGTATGCTGGCCCAATGTAAGTAAGTTTTGTGGGCAAGATCAGCAAAAGTTGGGCCAACAAAGGCCCATTTTGTAATTTTGTACATTTTCTTTTATCATTTTAATATATAGTTTGCTTACCTAAAAAAGGATTCATAAAGAGTTCTTTTTTTTTTTTACATAGGAAGCCATATGGTCAATGATAACGAGAAAATCCGCCTCTTCAAGGGGGATTATACACGGTTGTCTGGCGGCTCGGTGCCGGAGGCTCTGTACCCACGAGAAGGATGAGTGCACCCACGGAAGGAGCAAAAATACCAGTAGCTGGTGCCTGGGCAGGATTTATTATACAATCCTCT
>JAOYMZ010000001.1:32908-51284 GCA_025802335.1 Pinguicula primuliflora
ATAAATTTAATTTTAATAAATAATATTTGCCTAATTAAAAATTTTAACTATATATTAAAAATACCTTAAAGCTTGATCGATCTGATGCTGTCAAATAGGCTCTTCCTTGCCAATTAGAGATTGTTATTTGGTGTTGGGTGTGTTGAAAACGAAAGGGTGAGGGGTTATTTATAGGGAGGGTCGCGCGGGTTTCCATCCGTGTGGACGTTAATCCGCGCGGATGAAACCCAAATTAAGGAGGGCGCGCGGAAAGAAGTTGCGGATTAGTATTCGCACGACTTTCATCCGCACGGATACAACCACGCAACAGGACATTTTAGCAATGTAATCGAAATTATAGGGCACAGATACAAATTTTCGGTTGCATTTTATCATCTCTGCCATTTTGGACTTTAGTAACGACTTTCCTTTCCTTTCTTCCCAGCTCACTCGCACAACTCCTCCTATACCAGTTTCTTTTTCGAGTTCGCCCACATTGCACACTTCTGTAATTTACGGTTTACCCCGACATCCTTGTTACAAATTCATATGCTTTTTGATTTTGCTGCACCGGCATTGTCGTCGCCATGCCGGATTACACGCAGCCGGGTGCCCACCATCCTCAGCGCCGCAATGAGACGGCGCAGATTATAAGGCGGCGGGGATGGTGCTGCTCATTCACTACTGCGCCATTAAGCCCTGATTATCCAGCAGGGACGCCCTGTCGCTCGCACCCTTCTTCTTCCCTTAGTAAAAAGGCGGAGGCAGCATCCTATACTTACCAGACCCAGCAGGAACAGCACAGACCGCCATTCGCACGGCGGATCCTATCTCCGGGTCGGGTTTCACCAATATCAGACCATCCGGTGACTACCCAAGAAATACCTCCAAGCCAAATACTCACCACTTCGTCGATTCCACCCGCTGATACGGGAATTGGCGCCAGGGAAGGAGACAATTTGGGGGATTTTGATGTTAGGTTGAATTTGAGGGGGAAGAATAGGGAATCCTTGATTCTGGAGTTGGGCTCCAAGGTTTTGTCCGCAAATAGCACCTTTTTTGCTGATTCGATCGCGAACTGTCCCAAGAATGCGAGTGGGCTGTGTAGGATTGAAATGTCGATCTTGGAGGATGTGGTTGTATTTCGTGAGACAATTGAACTTATGTTTGAGGACGATATCCGGACGAAGCTGCAGAAGATTGGGGTTTTCAGAGCTATAGATACGCTTGAGGTAACATTTCTTGTTCATTTATGTGCTTGGATGCTGGTTCAGAAGTTTTGATTTGATCTTGCACGAGTTCTATATAGGGAATAAGATGAAAGAAGCTTTGTTACCTTACCAGTCTGTGTGACATTCTTCAGTTTATCTTTTACTGTTTTTTACTCGGAATCAATTCACCTGTACTGTTAGGTTTCAGCATTCATCAAATTTGTAAGGGGGGTTACTTCATGTTTAGAATACATTGAGGCTGTGCCCTGGTCCGAACAAGAAGAGGAAAAGCTGAGGGGGTTGTTCATTAGATGTAACTTTGAGGATTATGCAACCACAGACATCTTAGACAGACTCTACTACAGCTACAGACATGATGCGGTTGACACCCAACGTGCATTAACCACGAACCTTATTTGTTCCGTAACCACTGCCCGTAATGCCAATGCTAGGAATGAGCTCAAATCATTGGTTAAAGGTCTCCTCTGCCAAAGCTCAGTCTATGAGAAGAAGTATCCTGATCTCGACCTGGATATATTTGCCATTTGCCAGTCATGCCTAGCTTCTCTCCGAAATCTTCTCGAGCCCTCCGGTTCTTCTACTACAACCGAAAACTTGTCCAAGAACGTTAGAGAGAGATCCTTGTTGGAGAGCATCTCAAATCAGGTGGACAACATTAGCTGGCTAGTTGATATCCTTGTTGACCATCAGGCGGGTGAGGAATTCGTGGATCTCTGGGCAAATCAAGAAACACTGCTTCGTATCCACCAGAATTTATCTCCAATGGTAAGGTATGAGATTAGCCGTGTCTCTGCCGTACTGTTTGTTGCAATGGGTACTAGGAAACTCCACTGCCCTTCAGAAACAAGATTACATTTCCTTCAAATGTGGTTCGCACCCATGCTGTGCGACTTTAGCTGGTTACAAAGGTCGCGGAAGGGCCTGGACATGAAGGTGTTGGAGGAGTCCATGGGACAAGCGCTGCTAACGCTGCCACTGAATGATCAATATGTTTTGTTTATGGATTGGTTTCGTTGTTTCTGCAAGAATGGTAGGGACTGCCCCAACCTCAGCAAAGCATTCCAAATCTGGTGGCGTAGATCGTTTCTGAGGGGTTCTGAGACTTTTCCCCTGTAATTGAGATGAATTACTCATTGCTGGTAGTCCGTAGTAGGGATAGGGATGTTTGTTTGTACCATTTATTCATGTTTGATATGGGAGATAGAATAGCAGGAATGTATTACTTTCAGCAGCAGTATTAGATTAACCATGTAGAATTGCGATCTTCTTCTGTGTTTCTCTGTATATTATTAGTGCATGCTGCATGCTAATTAGTGTACACATCTAGTCTCTACGAGGCTTATTTTTTTCCACGACTTTTCTACACGACATGTTCACGTCTTCTCACCTTTTGACATCAAGTGGGCCCCACAAAACACAACAACACGTTGCTGGAAAAATCGTGAACTAGTCGTGTAGAAAAATCGTGGGAAAAATCACTTTTAAGTCTCTACTCGTCCATGAATAATCAATCCTCTTTACCTTTTGTCTTGGCGATCAACATAGATGTTGATCTTAAATCTGACTAGATTTTCGCAAATGGTAATGAATTGCCAAATTCACCTCCATTTGTTGTATTGAATATTTCAATATAATGTATGAAAAGAATATTCCATTTCCGTACAACAAATATACATTGGGTGGTCGTGGTCGTGATCCGGATGAAACAATACCGGCCCTCAACCCTTTTTGGTTGAAGATTGAATCCAGATTCTCCGGGATGACTGACAACTGCTGCGTCTGCATTTCATCCATTACGATGACTCTGGCTCTGCTCCTGTCTCATCACTTGTTTTTCTTTCCACCAGCAAGAATCCGCTGAATCTGCAAACCTCTGCTGAATGCCTGGTTGAAAAGCAACCTGGTTTGGAACTCTGACACGAAGGGGAACCAGGCGAGTATTGCTACGGGAGCAAAGATTATGAGTCCCATGAGGTACTCGTAACCTCTGGCTAGAGCTTTCACGGAGCCCCACATTCCAATTGCTTTAACTATGGGCCGGCAAGCTTGTGCTATCTGCAGCAGAGCCCATCCACTGGGCAAGAAGCCCAATAAGCTAGCCGCGATATCTCTGCTTGTGAGCTCCAGGAACTTTATGAATACGAGAATTGTGGCCACAAAAGCAATGAAGAGGAATAGCTTGAGAAGTCTGAACATGAGCTGGAAATCAGCACTGAACTTCTGCCTACCCATGGACACGATCTTCAAGATGATCACGACAGCAAGAATCACCAGCCACGACAAACCATACACCAAAAGGCTCTTGTCGTTCTGGACGGCATGCAGCTGATAAACAATTCCATATTGGTATAAGAAGAATCGTAGGGAAAGGATGATTTCCCAGAAGCGTCCCAATAATCCAGTGTATTGCAGATGCTCTTGTTCCTCGTCCCACCAGGATTCCCAACTCTTAGTTGCGGGAACACCAATTCCACCACAGCTACTCATCCACTTTGTCCAATCCTCAAAGTCCTCCACTATCTTCTGCCACTCAAATCCAGAAGGATTGAACAAGAAAGGAGCAAACAACCAGGAAACCACCAGGAACCACATTGATATGGTAACAAACGTATAAGTTGCGGAGTCTGGAGCAGCCGAACTATATGCGTTATACACCACAAGCAAAATCGTCATTTCAAGAGCTTTTGTGAAATGGCTTCTCGAGTACATTCTGTAATTTTCCGCAAACTTCTCATGCCTCACCACAAAACCACGCCCAGTGGCTCTGTATTTAGCTCCACCGTGAAGGATGGTTCGGCCAAAGTAATGGACCTTTGTTCCGAGAGAAAAAGTAAAGAAGACGGCCGCCAGTTGAAGCTGCATGATAATTAATTCCCCGGCTGCAGTTCTAAAGCCCCTCTCAAGACCAATTTCCATAATCATAGGCAGCGCCATCAAAAGCCCCAACTGAACAATGGACTGTGATGCCATGACAGCCTTGAGGGCATCATCTCCCCTAGCTCTGGCATACCTGATTATAGCTTTCTCCATTCCACTAAGAGAAAGATAGAGCCTCCCATACAGGAAAGCGTACACTGTCAGGACTACCAGCTGCATGGCATCAAGGAAAACAAATGTCAAATAAAAATTTATGCCGAAAAAAAATATCTGAGCAATCTAACGCAATTCATTTTTCTCAAAATAAACCTCTAAGTTAGCTCTCTACGTTTTTTACGTCATAACTCTTTCCTGATTTGAAAGTGAAAATTGTACCCAACGTATTGATAAATTTGATGTGGAAGTCATCTTCGGACAAACAGAAATAGAAAGCCAATATGAAAATAGAAAAATAAAAAAAATTATAAAAAATGGAAAAATGCGTGAGGACCACAATAACTGACATCAGGTGCATACACATGCAAATAACAGTATGTCTCATGACACTCAGTTACTGATATGCTCGTTGTAGATACGTTCAAAACCATCATTTCAACCCTTTGTCGATGGATCATCAGTTATAATGAAAGGATTAAATAGTTAATTCTATCATGCCGATCATGCAAATGTGATTCCAAGTGGAAAGTATTACCATTGAGCTCACATAAAACCCAGTGGTTGTATAGTAACATGACAGCATGCGGAAGAAGTCAAAACGATGCCCCAGCCTGTAGATATCACGACTGAGAGTCTGCTCTCCATTACCACATGCAACCTTCGCTTCAAAAAGAGAAATCTGATTGAGACCAACATCACGCCCCTTCCCGACTTGAATATATTCATGATGAGTCACGTTGCCACGTCTTAGGGTGGAATTGAAACCTTTAGGAAGAATATTCATTAGGCATTACACTCATCTTAAGTAGTGTAGGGACAGACTAAAATCTCACCAGCAAAAATATCCTCGCTAAGGTTGATTCCGCTTGAAGCTTTGCTGATTCCTCCACGAGTAATGTGAAAAATTCTATCAAAAACATCTGGATGTCCATAGTGGAAACGCACCCTATACGGATCAAAGGAGAAAGGGATGTTAAAAAACTGTCATAGCAGAATCTGAAGAAAATAATGGAATAGATCCTCGGTACTTCACCAAAAAAAATTAAATATTATTTAAGCATTGTTACCTGTTCGATCTCTATCTTAACTAACATTAAGATGACAGTAGTGATGCGAACAGTAGAATAATTCACCTTCATTTACTCTTTTACTCAGAAGGTGTCACTAGATTATGCATTTATTATTATTGTTACTAATCTAAAAATGATTATTTGCTTCAGGCATGATGGAAAGATGAATATTCTTAATCCATAAAATGAACATAAACTAAGATATTTAGCTTTGAATGTAGGTGAATCAGAAATAACATACTTAAGAGGTCTTGCAAGAACTCTCTGGCCGATTGTGACAAAGCTTGTTTCTTGATTTGACATGAACCAAGCCAACGAAGAAACACTGCATTGGAAAATGTTGGAATTCAGCGCTATTGACTGCTGTTTCAAACCAAAAAGGTAAAAACAACAACCAACCTTCCAGTGAAAATATGCTCTCGAACACCCAGGATTGTTGGCGGTCTCACACCATGATCCTCATTGAATTCCTCAAGCAGGTTCCGCATCTTAAAAGCTTCTTCCAAATAGTTGTCCTACAAATGATGCGACAAAGATTTAATTTTGACAAAAAGTAATTGAATAGATGCTAAATATATAAGATGATATAGGTCATCAACTTCACCTGATTCATGTCAATTGTTTGAAGAGCTTCCCCGCGCGTAAAGACAATAGCATGGTTTTGATTTTCAGGCTTTCCTTCCCCTATCTTTGCTGTGCCGGGCAATTTTATCCGATATATTTCCTTAAGAAAAAAAATTCAATAAGATATATTGCAGAGTGCAGACACAATGCCAGTTATTCCAGAAATCAAATAAAACAGTACCTGATCAAGATTGTCAACAGCTTTTACCAATACAGAGTAATACACCTTCTGATTTTTCGCACCTTCCCTTTCCTCAACTTCATCTATGTATGCTACGCGTAAAGATGGATTACTGCATAGTAATACGAAAAGAGAGCAATTCATCAATTTATAAGCTCATTATTCTAAGAACTAATGAATAGTTAACAAAAAAGTTTTTTCAAGCTCAAAGGATTCATGCAACTTACTTAACCATAAGGTTTAAAATATCTGTTGCGCGACGATCTCCACTCCTTTTCTGGTTCCCATAATTTTGGCAAGTGGCGACATATGTGAATTTCATATCAGCTACAGCTTCCAGTTGAGTATACATTGATCTCTGACTCTTCTTATCTTCCGCCGATGCTTCTATTATAGTTTTATAGCCTTCAAGTATCTCTGTGAAATTGGAGCAAAAGAAAGAAGAAGAAGAAATATGTGTTTCTTAAATCTTAAGTAATACTTCATTAGGCTTCTAAGATCATCACAACATGGGAATGGTCTGTTAGAGTACCTCGGGAAGTATGCTAGACAAGTAATGGTAAACTATGCATCTATGCACTTATACATCAAATAATTAGGATAGCTTAATCTTTACAAAAATTAGATTGGACAACACCATTTTATGCACATTACGTTACAAGACAGAATGTGAAAATAGTAAGATTCTTCCTGTCCATTAGCAGCAAGTTCACATTAGCATAACTCTTAGCAGACTCCATAGATATATACGAGTATTCCCTTACCATGCTCTTTAGCCATGTCAAGAAAAGCCTGAAGCTTCAAGGCCCTTCTATAGTACATCATCCCTCTAACTGTATTGCAAAAAGATTTAGCCAAATAAGATAAAACTGGAGTGCGGTACGAGGAATAGACAGAAAGTAGAAGAGAGAGGAGAAGGTGCTGGCACACTCCGCGGAGAGGGGAAGGAGAGGAGGAGAGATAGATTCAACATGAACCTGTTCGGCTAAGAGTTTGTCCTCTTAGAGATGCCCAATGGCGTAATTGCAGTATGTATTCTTCATTTTCCCATATTTCTGATCCTTTGCAATTTAGACGTTCCATAAAGTTGTTCCATTCATCTGAATGATGCAATATATTGATATCATATTTGAGATCTTTGATAAGATGAACAAAACGTCATTTTTAAATAGAAGCAACAAGCAGATACATATCATAGTAGAAACATTTGAACAGACCTGGATAAATCTTTTGAAGGTAATATATGATCGAAACACCATCTTCATTTTCCATTTCAAGATCACTTTTGGAGTAGACTGTCTCTTCACTGTAGTACGGAGTACATACACTGCAATGGGTAACACATTGTAGTTAAGCTCCGCGCGTAAGTCAGCATAGTAGTGCAATTAGCTAAGATGAGGCACCATGTGAAATTTTTTATTTCTTTTATCCATTTTCTTCTATTTCTACCCAAGCTTCGCTTAACTCTTCATGTGACAACGATGTTCTGTAAATAGATACCTGTAGCATACAGGAGAGTAAACAGTGAATCATACCTAAATGATAGCATTTTGCGAACTCGAGGCGCACGTGGCATATCCATAAAAAGTGAATTGGAAAAAAATGCTATCCTCCTACGAGCTTCAAGGTTTGTTGGTACATCAATTGCAGATTCTTTAACAGTTAGGAGCAGATAGAGGCGCCGTATCTATGAATCAAACATGGAAAGCAGTTTAATTTCTTGTCCAGGACCCAGGTAGATATACCCAGTAGCTACTGATATATGGGTGAAAACAAAGTTCACGTACCTGTTCTTCCCATTGTGCAGTATTTGGGGGTGGGAAAGCAATACTAGAAAAAAGTTGATTTCCAGAATCCTTGCTACCTTGGCCAAGCTCGGTAACTTCACTGAATTCAAAAAATCAATCTGTCATTCAGTGAAAAATAAAAATGCATTTGATTTTTCAGAACAGAATTAATAAGTAAAGGTACTCAGTCTACACACCGGATCTCATTTGCCATCATGTCCCGCGTAACAACTTCTAACATATCTTGCAGTAGTAAGACAACTCTATTCTTCTTTGATGGGTCAGCGTCTTTCTGAGGAACAAAAATAGTTCAGTTTTTGCAAACATGTAACTAATAATTGGAATTGGTGAATGCCAACTTACCATTATCTCCACCAGTTCCACAAATTTCTTGCAAAGATCAGGTAATGGCTTCATTCTAAAATTTGCAAGGAATGTACTTTTTGATATACTGCTTTCAATTTCTTTTATGATGATACCAATTATCCTGTAATGAGATTAACATTGCCATCAACTAACTTCCTTCTAATATTCACGTCTTAGCAGAATTAATGAATATAAAGGACAAATGTCTCTTTGAATTTCTCTTGATACTAAATCACCATAGATAAATTTCGATATTCATAAAATTTACAACTTGAAGCAAAAAATGTCTAGGAACTAAACAAAAATGAGATGCAGAAGTGGGACTTGACTGTAAGTAACTTGGACAACATAATTCTTGGAAGGTGCATGAAACTGATTTCTTGCATCCTCCAAACTTCAGGAAAAAGGGGGAAAATTTTCTTACAGCATCAGACAGATATAGTATGATATGCAAAAGAATTTTAATTATCAATAAATTTGAGAATGAACTAACCTTTTCTCTGTCTCTCCAGTTATCAAGGTATTGAGTATATGCTTAAATGATTCGTAGCATTCTATCACAGCACATTTCATATATTCATCACCAGATATTCGCTTCCAAAGGTCGGCATCTTTAGAACGAAATTGAGCAGCCATATCCAGTGCAATAGGAATCTGTAAAAGCAGTGAGTCAAGACGAGCACACATTAAATCCAGCTCAAAAGCTCGGTTATACCTTGCTAGCAAGCAAAAAAGGGGGCCACTGTATTATTTTCAAGCTGGGATCAGAGGTATAAGGAACAAGGAGCAGATCCATTTCCCTGTGGAAAACAATGCAACTTTAGTTATGATTTCTGAATGGTGAAGCTTTACAAAAGCTAAGTTAATAGATAGAAAATTAACAAATAAAATAGGTTTTCGGCCTTTCCTGTCACTTATGAGATCTTCTTCCCTGAAGCTACAAATTACGTCATTCCACAACTGTGCGAACTTTGCAGCTTCACTTCTCTTACTTGGAGAGACCTATATATGAGTAAATGTGAAGTCAGGAAATGGGGTATCTCAATCCATAGGAAAGGAAAACACATCAGGGATGAGGAAGTACCTGTTGAAAGTTCTTTGCTAGAGAAAACCCTCTTTTGTTAGTCTTATCAGACGGCACCAAATAAGTGTTGAATGCACCAGGCAAAGACTGGAAACGTGATCTTAGCATTTCAAGAGTCCGAATCTGTGAACAGAAAAATGGATAGATCACCAAATAGGCAACAGCCAATAATTTTAATGCATTTTTGGACAAAAAAGATAGCTCATTTCAGTTGATTGTATGAAATCTCATTAAACTCCTCCCAAGATTAAAATGTAAAATAATAATAATAATAACTATCAGCAATTAATTTGAGTTTGACGAACCTAGATTTATTTTCCTATGTAAAAAAAAATCCTGTCACAAGAAACGTAATCTTTCTTATGTATAATAATAATACAAGGTTTTTTCACAAACATTTAATGTTAAAGAAACGAAATCAAAGGGAACATGCCACGTTAATCATGACGGAGATGGTCGAAATAACCACAACACATCTCATAGTAACCTCAAAAAGAATGAACTTGAACACATTACTACTGGGTGATACCTCGCCAAGGCGATCAAAGGCTCCGATAAAACCTCCATACAATGTGGCGTATATAGCATACCATATTTGGAGGTCCATGAAGTAAACCTGCATGAAATTTAAAAAATGAAGTACAAAATAGCATATGAAACATCAGTTAAGCATAGCAAATAATTGGAATGGGGTGAGCATAATGAATAAATGCAGTTTGACTGTGTAATGCTAGACTAAGAAATCATACCAAGATAACCGGCGCCCATAGTGCAGCAATAGCTCCATAGTTGTACTTTGCTGTATTTCGGTTTAAGAAATTACACCATTACAAGGTTCAGAATGCAATTAATAAATAATTGATTACCATGACTAGATACGTACCATCCGGGAAGAACTCATGCCATGCATATGCAACATGATGAATGCTCATAATATCCTTGGTAGGCTTGACTAGAGGTTTTATCTGGATACACCAATTAACGAGAATTTAGAAACCTAGGTAGCATGTTTATATTTAGTTGAGTAATTAAAGGATGTGAGACTACCATCATAAAAAAGCTGAACGCAAATTTTGAACATAGAAGCAGCACCCAAAATATTGTGTATCTGTTGTCAGTTACAAAAGGACACATAAAATTCAGGGTCATATATGTAATGATAGGAAACTAAACAAGCAGAGAACTTTAGCACATACTTGATAAGTGAAAATTGACTTTCATGCATTCCTCTGCCCACATAGATTGTTGGCTGCAAGATTGTAATGCAAAACTCTTAGATACCAACAACTTTTACTAATCAATAAAAAGAAAAAATAGACAAAGTAAGTGCACGCTGCAGAAGAGAGACTAATTGAAATTTGAAAATAAGAGTTATCTGGAGCAATAAATCAAATTTCTGTTTTTTAATCAAGACGATATTGTTATCCTGGATGTTTAGCTACTTCTGTAAGCTTCGTCTAAAACTTACTTAGACCTGGGGTTTCTGCGAAGAAATAATTCAGAAAATTGTTACATTTCTTCAGAAGCAAAACATGAAGAAAATACCTGTCCAATAACACCATGACATCTGTGGCCTATTCCACATCCACAAGATTTTACAATAACGTTTGAATGAAGTTGTAGGATCATTATCATTTCTTATGAATGAGAAAGAAAAAACAAACTCAGGTATGATATAGATATTGACACAC
This sequence comes from Pinguicula primuliflora, assembly GCA_025802335.1. NCBI lineage: Eukaryota > Viridiplantae > Streptophyta > Magnoliopsida > Lamiales > Lentibulariaceae > Pinguicula > Pinguicula primuliflora. The sequence continues at coordinate 43,956 of JAOYMZ010000001.1, forward strand.
TGCAATACTGAAGGGCAGCAGATGGTAACTGTGATCGATGTACTATTTGCACACATGCTTGAGAAGACAATGCAATTAGCCTTGTTTTGGTATTGATCCATAAACATCATAATTAATAAACAAACTTTTTCATCGTCCAAGGGATCTTCAATACTGAGAACGAAAGACGTAGAACCATATTTCCTCTTGAAAGGTACAGTTTATGGAATATATAATTTGTTGACCAAAATAGATTTTCTTGTCAAGGGTAGGGCCAATAGTTGGCAAAATAGTATAACTGATTAATAGATTAATTTCTGGCACATTAGTACTACCAACTTGTATACCTGGTACTTCAATATCAGCCACCTACTTGCTTTAAAATAGATTTAACAGAATGGCAATAGATGTACCTGCGACCACCATAGCAGAAACCTTATGATAAGCCAATCAGAATTCTCAATCCAGCGCCGTAACATTGGGAAAACAAATAAGGCTGCAGCCAACAAATTGGGTAGCAGGTATATTACTACTGCCATAATGTACAAAGGAGGCACGCCCTTCAGTTTATCAAGAAAGGAAAGCCCATCGTAAACTCTGGCAAATTTGAATGACTTGGTTTGGAGTAAATAACATGTAGGAAGGATAATAGACCAAGCAAGGCTGACAATGATCTTAAGAACATTCCTCAAGACGCTACTGAACTTCCATCGAAGATACCCGGGGTAGTTCAGAACAAGGTCCAGAAGACCTGAGGGGAATTCAAGTAGAATGAGCCGAAAAAGTCGATGTTGAAAAAATGAATAAGAATATTATAATAGAATTTCCAAGTGCCAAATAACTCATAGAGTTTTGATAAAATTTTAAGTTCTGGGGCATATCTAAGATTAATAAGGAAGAATAACATACTCTGAAGGAAGCGAAGAAAAGCTGCTGTCATAAAAATGCTTGATAAGTTGTATAAGGCATCCTTCCCGAAGATGTCTAATAGAGAAATATTACTCCAAGCAATAATAATCATAATCTGCATCGGCAATCCCAACATCAGTAAAGCAAATTAGTCTTTGACAATAATTTTCTTCTGATCTAATCAGGTACCTGTAGAGCAAGAATAAGAAATGTCCACAGGCGATCGAAACTTCGGAAGATGTGCCAAAATGTTCGAGTTTCTGCAAAGAATGATTTCCCCAGCTTCCCATGGGGTTTTTGAGCTCGTTTCCCCTAAAGGAAGTAATTCTAAGCAGCAAACCAACAATTTGTTACAGCAAAAAGTTTCAACACCATCTTTACCTGTGCTCCATCTTGCGTTGATTTGAAAAATTCACCATCATCACGCATTGGCCATCCCAGTTGGAAGCAATCCGATGACCTATATTAGGTTGTAGCAGCATATTTAAGAAAACAATAGAGTTGATATTAGTAGTAGATTTTACATTATTCAAATGACTTCATACCAAAAATATTCATTCAGATCATCATAGTTGCACCACGCTGTGTGAGGTGCTTTCCCATTTTTCCCTTTCTTGGATTCCTGTAACCACGTAAATAACATCCTATTATGTTCAAATCAGTCAACATGCTTGCATGTGCATAATTCATCTGAGCAAGAGTTACCCTTTCAATCACCCGGTAAACTGGGGTTATAACTTTCCGCAAGAAAGATTCTTCTTCCCCTCCAATAGAAGGTTTGATGTTTTCTCCTGTGACAATGCTCACATTTCCAGCTAGGAGACCATGGAGTTCATACGCCATCTGGAGGAGCATAAGTTAAATCATAGAGCTTTTGCAAAATTTGTTTTAGTATTAGTTTCTGTTTGGCGGAAATTCACAATAGCTCACATTGTGAAAAATATAGCACAGGCACTCTGGCATGAAGCGCACATTAGCAGCTTCACCCCAAATAAGAAGATAGAGGCCCATATAGAGTATCTTCCTCTGTTGCACTTCAGCTTTATCCTTGGGGAGCCTAATACCAGCAACAAATCCTTATTATTTTCAGTTGACTGAGTCATAAAGAAGATGTAGCAGTCATAGGGTGTAAATTCATGGGCTATCCAGCATACCTTAAGCTGTGTTTTCTTCCCAAGTATTTACACCAAGTCTTATAGTTCTTGAATAGCTTATTCATAAGTGCATCAACGGCTCGATCATCAAGCTAAAGGAAAGTAAACTCCAGTTACTTTCTATCAAAATTAACGGTGAACAGCATTCGGATTATACTTATAATGAGACCAAATGAGGAGAATTTAAGCACAAGTGATGTCAAAAAGCAGATGATATAGGAGTAGGCATGCTATGTTTATTGGTCCATATGATTTGCAGATCCAGCCTATAATTCGTAGTCCTAAAATGAATTTGACAGCATCCAAAACTCAGAGGATAGAGAAGTTCGGAATGCGTACAATGTTTAACGGTTCTGGCTTGGGAATCAGCCTTATATGAATATTCGCAAGCAGCAATATCAAATGTTCCCTTTGATTCCTGACGTTGTCCCTCTGTAGATGGCAAGCATCAAAATATAAATATCATTGTTAGCATGAATAGACTACCCATCATATGGTTCAACGATCTACAAGACATGCCTGAAATCCAAACATGGCTCTCAACCAGTCCAGGAGATCCAACTCCCCTGATTTCTGCCGATGCTGCTCAAAAGAGGTTGGCCAATGCAAACCACGAGTATTCTGTAAGGCAGTGACAGCAGCTTTCACCTAGCAGTGTGAAAGACAATGACTTTTTTTCAGATACACTGTAACAAGATCATTAGCGACATTAAACATGCACTGCAAGGATCAGATGGTGCAAATGTTTCACCTCTTCAATCTGCATAATGGACTGTGATGCCCCAGCCGAATCAAGAGGAAGGATGTTATAAGGAGCATAAATTTCCTTCTTTGCTTGGACATCATTTGCTGCAGCCATAATCTGTACCATAACAAAAGCTAAGCACTATAATACCAATCTTATGCTTAACAATATTGGCAATCACTAAGGCGCATTTACTCAAAACTAACCTCAGGGGCCACTTCTTCAACCTTCTCGGTCTTATTAACAGCACAAAGCACTTCAAACAGCACACCTGCTGTCTGGTAAGCTTTGCCAAGCATAGCTCTGCAAACAAAATCATTATTGAAAACTTAGTCATTATCCTCAAATAGAAAGACTGTTATTAAAGCGACACTAGCAAGTCATCACACCTGTCTGCTTGCTCCCCCTTGTTAAGTGCCAGAACATAATGCTCATAGTACTGCTTGTAGAAGCTCTCAATTTCCCTAGCATCAGTCTTCTTAACTCGGGAAGCAAGAGTTGATGCATTATCCTAAATATAGAAACTAACGTTACATTTGATCCTGGTGAATAGAGTAGATGAAATACCAACAATGGTCGGAAGTTATATCTTCCCTGCTATGATATGGCGGGATACCAGCATTACTGGTGGTACCACTTTCAAATAACAGAAAAGGGGAAAGGAAAATAGACATATTTACGTTGATTTGGGAACAAATCAAATGAACTACGTTATGACATCTTTTTTTACACCTAGTCCTAACGCCGAGAAGGGATGTTATCACCTCCCCCTAGCCACACCGAAAATGCCAGTACCTAAAAATCTGGAAGTAAAAATTGACAAACAGAGAGCAAAGGAGCAAGTTCCTTCTGCCATCTACATGTGAATATCGTGGGTGGGTAAGTACATGGATTCGAGCCGAAACATTTAGAAGAAGCAACGGGCTAGCAAACAAAACGACGGTTCTCCCTCATCAACAACCAGGGTCCAGAACAGATCAATAACAGGCTTGGAAAATAGCCGCGCTTCACTCGGATTTTTTTTTTCGCTCGCTCAAATGACAATATTTTCCATTTTCATTTTCAATAACAATCTTATGTTTTTAATTATTAATAAATAATACGTGACGAAGTCAGATATTTGAGGTACCGTGTCATAAATAAAAAAAATAAATCTAATAAATCTACTTCAATTTAAAAAAAACAAAATAATAAATATATCATCAAATTAATCTTTGCTCATAATTATGGTGATAGGAAGAAAAAATTATATTAATTTATTAGTACACAAATTATGTATTTCAAAAAAAAGTCTAAAATCGATTTGTATATTTCAAAAGTATGTTTGGAGTTGTTTTTGACCTATTTTCATTGTCATTAAATTTAAAACGAATGTTTAACCTAATTTAAACGCAAAATCAAATGTGTAAGTTTTAGAACCGTTTTACAGTTTTTTAGCCCGGAAATGCATGTGATCATTTTTGAGCAATTTTTTGTATCAATTTATATTAATAAAAAAGTTATATCATGTGTCTACATTTTTTAATTGAATAATCTGAATCTAATATGATATAAAGTAAAAAAATAACTTAGATTTTGCTTTATATAATAATCGATGAAGCAAAGAGCAAAACGATCGATCACATACCCTCTCAAGCCTCTGATGCAGACTAGTCTTGAACTGCCTCACGCCACGGCCACGTGAATTCGGATCCAGCCTGTGCGCCTTGTCAAATGCATAAAAACGACCTGGAAACAGTTTTTGATTCCACAAGGTACCCGAGAGGAAGGATTAACAAGTATTCTAAATTTCAATGAAAAGAACGTATACACTCCTCCAGCAAAACAGAGTACCGAATTCGAACGCATTTCACACACGCTGTAAATTGTAAACGCAGACGAGAAATTGAACGAAATCGAACGCATTTCACACACAATATAAACGCCGACGAGAAATTGACCGAGGCTTACAGAGATAGGCAACACGAGGACGGTCGTTCTGTATCTCGGCTGCCACACGTAGAATCGGTGCGATTGTCTGGAGCGAGGACGGTACGACCTCATTGTCGAACACCTCCATGGAGAACGTGGTGGTAGCAGCACTCCGCGAGGCCCGCCGCGTGAGCGTTGGTTCAAAATTGCCAGCTGCCGCCATCTCTGCTCGGTAAAATCTCTCGAAGAGATCAGAAATTCCGACTCTCACCTACTAAATTGACGATTTCCTAGAACCCGATCATCGCAGTGTCAAATCCAATTCACGATGAAACAAGTGATCGAATCAAATCATGTTCAGTGCGGCAATACGAAACAAACAACACACAGAACTTGAATCCAAGGCTTGCGCTCGTTGGAACTCGCTCACTGATGGTGCATGCAACCAATGAAGTGAAATTCTAACGAGAGAGAAATGGAGGAAGTTGAGAGATATCGATGCTAAACAGAGAAAGGCGGGAGTCTGGAGAGAGACTTTAAATCTGGATGGTGCAGCTTAAAGGACACGTGGAGAGATCTGAGTTCCCAGCGGAGTCTCCGTGCAGGAAGATGGACGGTCTTGTGAGCTTTAGCGTCGATTTCTTCTCCCGTCCAGTCTTTTCTCTTCTCAACTGAATTTCTTTAAAAAAATATAATAATAAATAGGTAAAATCGATTTTATGTTTATGATAATTTACTCGTGGCCTAAATTTTTTGTGGGTAAATAGTAATTGCATATATCAAAACGTGTGTTATGTATTATCTCACATGACTTATAAGCAATCTTTTAGAAAGTGCCTAGCCCATATGTAGGCTAAGCGGCCACTTAGGTGCTTATGTAAACAGATTAACTGGGTGGTTAGACAGTATTTGAACAGGATTGACGGCAATCGTTTAGCACCTAGATGGTGCATTCAAAGTTTCGCCGGGTTGTCAAGCTTTATCACATTTGGCGTATGCAGCCAGACCTACTCCTCTTCATAAGGGGCACAAAAAGAGCACTAGACCGGGTAAAGAGTACTAGTAAATTGCTCGTGGCTGAAGCCAGTGGTATATAAAATTATCATGTACCCGTGTACCCATGTTTGAAATTACTACCACGAAAATGGTATCGAAATCATATCAAATGACATCTCTAATCGAACCACACGACGCGCTGATAATTATGGTAGTGTTCGTTTCGATGAACGGTAAGCGATTCATTGATAAAACTAATTTTTAAAATATTAGGAAAGAGAGAGAAATGTAATAAAATAATAATAAAAAATAGAAAAGTCATGTGATGAGGAGCACACATGGTTGGTTTTTTTGCAAAAGATATGTGGTTTTTTTTTTTTTTTTGTAAGAAATTGTGTATTTTATTGATTGTAATGTATTTACATATTTACAACTTCCACATCTAATTTTCCTCTATTATATTAAGCTACTCATGCATATGTTTGGATTCCTGCACCAATCGGAAAAGCTTGTGAATGTGTGGATTTTTCCCTCCATCTTGAGTGTTAACCAAATTTTCATCTGCATTCTTTCCAGTGCTATCTCAATGTTCGGCTGGGTTTGCTCAAAAATGACCTTGTTTCTCATTCTCCATATCTCCCAATTTGTCTCCTGCCAGATCGTGTTTCAAAGATTTCGGGGCCATGACTGATATGGCGACGGTCATATCTCCCAATCTGTTAACCAGATTTGTTTGTTTGTATATATGATGGAGACGGTTGGGATGGTGCCACGCATATTTGCAATCAATGCCACATTAGATAAGTGTTGTGCCGTTCAATGCTTATTTCTTCTTCTGTGTGTGCTGTTTAACGTCGCCCCTTAATATAAAGGGTATCTTGACAAGATATATGTAGTGTTCTGGCCAACTGGTTAATTCTCAAAATAGTGAATTCATAATATCTAGCAAGGTCTCTGCACAAACCTTGCAAAATATTTCGTAACAACTCGGAATAAGTAGAGGTGCACTGTCATATCTAGGGTGCCCACTGTACTGTGGAAGACAGTCTTCCCACTTTTTCTCTGATTTGATCAACAAAATCCGGCTATGTTCGCAAAATTTTTGTGGGGTCCAAGGATGGAAAAAAGCTGGCACACTAGGAAAACAATGGAGCAGTATATGTCTCCCAATTGAGGATGGAGGTCTAGGAGTACGTAGTATCCAGGACCAAACTGTAGCTTTGAGTACTAAGCTATGATGGAATTGTAGAACTGAGAAATCTCGATGGGTGAAATTCATGAGGGGAAAGTACTGCAAAAATAAGGCAATGGTGAAGGTAACCCCAAAGAGTTTGGATTCTCCCATATGGAAAGGGTTCACAGCCATCCGACAAGTTATGATATACAACACAAGATGGCGAGTAGGTGCATGTGATTTCAGTTTCTAGTTTCTGGTTGGAGACATGGATGGATGGATGCATGCTAGGCTCTGGAATAACAGTAAGATACTTGGAGGCGATGGTATCCCATGCAAATTATGGTGTACAATGGTCTCTTATAGCTATACGGGAACTGATCCTAAAGAAACGGAATGTTTCTGTGTTGTGAAAAACTTGATTGGCGTACTGGCGCCCCTTGTACATTTATACAGACTTT
>JAOYMZ010000001.1:52175-66048 GCA_025802335.1 Pinguicula primuliflora
AGGGATATTGATGTCAGGATGGAGAATTTTGCAGGCCTCCTTTACATGCCCTTGCTTCAAGCAGTGGGTGCAATATTGCGGGATCCTTTTGGCATGTAAGGGTTGCCAAAAGCTCTCATGTCCTTCAAACTCAATGTATATGCGATGTACTGGCTTTACCAGTAAGTCTATATCAACACAAACTCGAGCAAGATGCGGACGAGATAATGTAGCAGTGGCTTCGTCAATACGTAAAGGCGCACCAATAGCACTTGCAATCGAAAAAATGGCATCTTTTCTATATAGATGAACTGGCAAATTTGGCATCGAGATCCATATTGGGGCGTTATGGAATTTGACATTCGCATGGAAATCCGGCGTCCAATTAAAGACGCGCATAGGAAATTTCTTCAAGAACCAAACTTCTCGGAGCCAAACTCTGTCGCGGTCATCCTCGTTCATAAATCTTAACAAAATATGTTTTTTTATCAAGATGGCCGATGGAGACATCTCCCTTAAATCCAATTGCGATGATTAATTTCTGAGTTTCCTCCCTTGTTGGCCGTCCGTGGCTGAACTTTCCGACGAGTGCGAGTTCAAACGGAGCTGTCAGAGATGCAATATCCGTTTGAGTGAATGTGATTTTTGTCTCACCCTTCTCCTTGCCCAAAACCTTCGATGGAATCAGATCATAGTTCAATTTTTGTGCCCCTAATATCGACGCAAAAGATTTTTGAACAAGGGGCGTCGCAATTTCGGGGTCTCGGCTGATGAGCGGCGGGAATTCGTTTAGAACAGGCAACGGATCATCCGCCATGGGGGTGGTGGTTCCGGCAACAGGCCGGCGATGTTGGGACTGAACTGTTGTGGGTATGTTTACGGTTGTTATGGCGAAATGGCGGCCTTACGGGCGGCTGCTGCAAGCACACCAGTTCCTGAAAGGATGGAAACTTAATAGAAATAACAGGAGAATGGAAATGCAGAAATGGAAGTGTACTGATGAAAGGATTGCTGGGTTATCTGGTGGCCTACTTTGTACTTGTAGAACTGATGCGTTTAAGCACACCAGTTCCTGGAAGTATGGAAACTTAATAGAAATAACAGGAGAATGGAAATGCAGAAATGGAAGTGTACTAATGAAAATTCTAAATGTTTATTCTCCGTGTGTTCTTGCAGGTAAAAGGAGATTATGGCAGAACATACTGCAAAGAATAAATCTGGAACCTGAGGTGTTGTCGTATATATCTAGAGATTTTAACGCTATAAGGAGCCTGGAGGAAAAGAATGAATCATCAAGCCAGCTGCAAGTGAGATAAATGAGTTCAACCTTTTCATAGAGGAAACAGGTTTGGTGGACCTACCTCTACATGCACGAAGACATACATATTATCACCCTGCTGGTCAATGTTCTAGTAGGTTGGACAGGATGTTGGTGTCTAGCAGATGGCTAACTATGTGGCCAAAACTCAAATAGCCTTGGATAAAAAATCCTCAGACACTGTCCATTGTTCCTGATAAATGACATGAAGAATTGGGGACCTAAGCCATTTAGGGTCATGGATGGTTGGTTTCAACACAAAGACTATGAGGAATTCGTAAGAAAAACTTGGAGTGAAACTTCAGATGAGGGTTTTAAAGGATTTGTCCTTTATCAACGAATGAGACAGCTCAAATAAAAATTAAAGTAGTGGAACTTGGAGGTTTTTGGAGATCTGAATGCTCAAATTGAAGAAGGCCAAAAAAAATTGATGAGTTAGACAAAAAGATGGAAAATGTGGCTTTGACTGCAGCTGAAATTCAGGAAAGAAAAGATATGGCAGTTGAGATAAAAAAAATTGAATCGTATGAGAGATACCCTGGTGTTTCAGAAAGCTAGAATAAAGTGGATGCAGGAAGGGGATGGAAATACAAAGTTTTTCCAAGCTTGTCTAAAAAAGAATAGAAGCAGAAACACCATCAATTGTATGCTGATAAATGGTGCTTGGAACGAGGAGGTACAGGAGGTCAAACAATTCATACATGAAAATTTTGCAAACCACTACCGAGCCTCTGTTGATCCTAAACTTGTAGTAGACTGGGATTTGGAGCGATTGGTAACTGTTGAAGATAATGCTAAACTGACAACACAGTTTTCCGAGGAGGAAGTGTGCTTAGCTCTAAAAAATTGTGGGAGTGGAAAAAGCCCGGAGCCTGATGGATACAATTTCAAGTTCCTAAAGCACTTTTGGGACTTGTTTAAGACTGACATCTTAGACTTGTTTAATGATTTCTGGAGAGATGGCAAGCTTGTCAAAGGATTAAACAGTACGATGGTGGCATTGGCACCTAAATGTTCATCTCCACAGCATATCAGAGATTTTAGACCTATCTCAATGGTAGGCTCTATCTACAAGCTACTATCTAAGGAATTATCTGCTAGATTCAGTACAGTCCTATCTAGAATCATAGCACCAACGCAGATTGAGTTCATAAAGAAGAAATCAATTATGGACAGCATTGTGCTAACAAATGAGGTGATAAATGAGGCAAAAAAGAAAAAAAAAGGCTTGTTCAATTTTCAAAGTGTATTTTCAAAAAGCCTTTGATAGCATTCACTGGCCATATTCGTGGAATTTGATGAAAGCATTGGGATTCTGTGATAACTGGATTTTTTGGATGAAAGGTTGTATGGAGTCGGCATATATCTCAATATTGGTTAATGGAAGCTCTTGTGGAGAATTTAAGATGGGGAGAGGATTAAGGCAAGGAGACTCCCTATCCCCACTATTATTTGTGGTGGCTGCTGAAGGTTTACATCTCCTTATCACAAAAGCAACAAAAAATGGGAGCTTCGAAGGTTACAAAATTGGAGAACACCAAATCAGGATATCTCATCAGCAGTTTGCTGATGATACTATCCTATTTTGGGATGGGTCTGTAGCTGATATTGTAGCAATGAAGAGAATATTAAAGGTGTTTGAGCTAATCTCCGGACTAAGAGTCAATTATAAGAAAAGCAGACTCTTCTCTGTGAATATCAATATGCATACAACAGTAGCACAATAGAATATATTGAAGTGCAAGACTGAATCACTCCCATTTGTGTATTTGGGAGTTCTGGTGGGTGCAAACCCGAGGCTAAATAGAACCTGGACACCAGTGTTGGAGGCTTTGCACAAAAGGCTAATGGGATGGCAGAATAAATATGTGTCGTTTGGAGGAAGGATAACTTTGGTTAAATCAGTGCTCACCTCTATCCCTCTATATTACTTCTCAGTTTATAAAGCTCCTGTTGAGATCATAAGGTAGATAACTAGATTGTTAAGCAAGTTCTTATAGGGAGAGGAGATTGTTGGACCAAAGAAAATTAAATGGGTAAGCTGGAAGACAGTTTGTATGCCTAAATCTGGGAGTGGTCTGAGTGTTAAGTCAATCCAGCAATTCAACTTATCATTGCTGGGAAAATGGGGATACAGACTGATCACAGAGAATCCTGGTTTGTGGAAACAAGTGATTACTTCACTTTATGGAAACACACTAGCAGCTAGTAGAGAAAACAGAAACTAAGCATCCATATGGTGGAAGGATATTTGCAGGCATGTACTTACAACTGACTGGTTAGTGATAATGGGAAACGGGGAATGCATAAAGTTTTGGCTTGACTGTTGGCTAGGAAGCAAGTCCATTGCATAGGAATATCCAGCACTGTATATGAATGCAGTGGATAAACAAGCAATGATACAAGAAAAAGGGAGTTTCGGAGTAACCTGGAGTTGGGCTTGGTTATGGAATCATCCTTGCAGCGATGAGGAAACTCTGGAGTGGGAGAGCTTGATACACCTATTGGAGCAAGCTCCACCTCCTGTAGCTACTGAGGACCAATGGACATGGAAGTTTGAATCCCCTCATGTTATTCTACAAGGAATATATACACTCAAATCATGAAGGAAACAGATGAATTACCGCAAAACAGTTTAGCTTCTAAAGTGTGGAGGAGGAATATACCTTCGAAAGTGGCAGGATTTGCCTAGAAAACACTTCATAATCGGATTCCCACGACGGATAATTTGGCCAGGAGAGGAATTACATCAATTTCCTTGCAATGTCCCTTATGCCAGGTGGAGCATGAAACTGTAGACCACATCTTCCTTTCCTACCCGATTTCATCAGATGCCTGGAGACTGTGCTTTGAATAGATGAATTGCCCTGTACAAGTTTGGACAAATTGGGAGTAGCTCGTCAATTTCACGCAAAATCCAACATCCACTAGGCAGCAGAAGAAGATATGGCCATTGATTTGGCAAGAAATGATATGGCACCTGTGGAAGATGAGGAATGTCGCAGTTTTCCGGCAAGATATCCCAGACATTCAATCTATTTTGGCACAATTGAAGTTACGGACATGGAACAATCTGCGGGCAAATGGACAATTGGGCCTCTCAATTGGGTATGGTGATTGCTGCAGAACTGGACTGGATTGTGTAGCCCAATAGAATGAAAAAAATGGTGTCTATATAAATATGTAAATATTACAAGCAATACAAAATCTTACTTATAAAAAAAAACTAAAATGGTACTGTGTACCGTTATAAACAACAACCAGCAGTAAGCAGCAGATAAGGGAAAACCAGCAATGGCAAAACAAAAAAGAACCGAGTCTTGTTGGCTTGTGTGAAGTTAAAATAAAAACAAGTGATATGTTTATAAGGTTATCTCTGAGTACAGATTACCACTGATTCTTGTTCGCTCACGAACCTACGTGCATTTTCTTGCAGAGCCGGGACGACGTTGAGCGTGATAGCATGCGAGGGTGATTTGAGGAGGAAATTTTCTTTACAGTGCCCCCTGTCCGAAAATCCTAGATTCGCCACTGGATACATGCACAATGTTATTCTACCGATCAGGAATACAATCAATTGATGCAAACAAGCTGGGTAGAAAGCATAAATAATCATTCGATCGAGCTTGGAATCAGAATATACCTTTGAATTCATTTACTTTGCTTCTCTTGCACAAATGCCTCCCAACAAGATATTATCTTTTGAAATGTGTTGTGTGTTGAAGCAAAGCACCTCAAATAAGTCTTTGAAAGTAGTCACTGAGCAACAACAAAATTCCTTATGCTAGTACACTCTGATCTCGTAGATTTCAAAAGTACTAGAAGTAGAACAGTAATCACTATTATGTAACCTTTATAGATGATTATTCGAGATACTGCATAGTGTATACTAAAGGGTAAAGATAAGGTTGGGGATGCTTTTATGAAGTATAAGGCTGAAGTAAAAAATTCGTTGGACAAACGATCAAAAGATTGAGATCTGATAGAGGAGACGAATATGACCCTATACCATATTTATGCTGATGATAGGAGGTCAACCCCAGGATATTGCACGTTTGTACGAGGAAATCTGCTCTTGTGGTAGAGCAATAAGCAATAGGCTATTGTGAGATTGACATCCAAAGTAGAGTATCTAGCCATGACCTTAGGGGGTACTGAAATTTTTATTATCAGAGCTCAAAGTAGACCAAGGGGCTAAAATGATGTTATGATGTGACATACAATTTGCAATTATATTAACAACAATCCTCTGAAGCATGATAGAATCAAGCATATGGAGATTGGTAAGTTCTTCATCAGGAAAAATTGGATAGTGGACTATCGGAGCTGAGTCATGTGTTCTCAATAGATCAAGTTATCTATTGCCTCACTAAAATACTTAACTCGATTTTATAAAATGATAAACTTATTTGATATTTTTACTCCTTTTGAGGGGAGTGTTGATATTAACTATTAGTTAAGGATATTTTTATTTTTCTACCTATATTATATAATATGTCTCATGTTGTATGGAGTAAGAGAACACATCAAAAGCTTAAAATTCTATTTTTTTCATCAAGTAAAATGTATGTAGTAGACCGTTGTACTTTATGTATGGACGAACTCCGTAGACTTAACTAGATTATGTGTCATGAGCTTATTTTATATGAGTTTTTTTCTGCTCCAGGACGTGTTAGGAATAGATTAAAAAGTTTACAACCAAAACGACAATCTTGGCCGTCGGATTTAATCCGATGGCCAGGATTTTTTTTTAAAAATTCATCCTTCAAAAATGAACTGGAGCGGGTTTAGGCCTCTCCATCACTTTCACTTTCAGAAAAATTGAGATCCACATCACTTTCATCATACCAAACGATGTTGCTTCATCCATGGAAGCACAAAAAGCTCGTCTATCAAAGTTCCCCACAGTTAATTCCATTTTCCTTCCTCCAGCCGACGGCAAAGACCCGCCGGGGGATGCCACGCTGATCCGGACCGGTGATTCAACGACCGCTGTCAGTGGCCAACAAGCAGAGTGTCTGAATTGGCTGGATAATAAGCCAGTGGTGTTGGTTCTGTTCGTTTCTTTCGGCAGCAGGGGTACGCAATCAAGCCAGCAACTGACCCAATTAGCGCTTGGTTTGGAAGCCAGCGAACACAGGTTTGTTTTGGTTGCCAGAAAACCCAGCGATGGAAGCAAAAATGCCGCCTATTTCAGCGGCGCCGGTGAAAGGGAATCAGATCCTCTCGATTATCTGCCAATGGGGTTTCTCGAGAGAACGAAAGAGAAGGGTTTCGTCCTGTCGGAATCGGCTCCGCAGATCGAATTTTTAAAAAAAAAAATTCTGGCCATCGGATTAAATTCGATGGCCAAGATTGCCGTTCTGGTTGTAAGCTTTTTAATCTGTTCCTAACGCATCCTGGAGCAAAAAAAACTCTATTTTATATACCGAAGATGCTAGGGGTACTAAGACTCAAAAGAGGGGGCTAATATAGTGGGCCCCCCAATATTATATATATTCTATTAAGATATAATATATTTATTATATGTATATTATATTTAAAAATTAAATTATAGAATAAAAAATAGAATGAAATGTTTATTTTAATGATTTCGGTGGTTTCTGATTCTGGGTTTTGCCGTCAAGAAAAACTAAAACCCTATTTAATAAGCATTTTAAGAGCAACAAACTTAACCCTAACATTAAATGGTGTGTTACGAGTGTTAAAATAAAGTTTTAAATTTTGGTTTCGGCGACTTCACTGCAAAAAAGTTAAAATCCTATAAAATATAGATTTTAAGAGCAACAAACTTAACCCAAATCTTAAACGGTGTGCTACGAGTGCTAAAAAAAAAATTTAGATTTTGGTTTCGGCGGCTTCGTCGCCAAGAAAAACTAAAATCCTATTAAATATAGATTTTAAAAGTAACAAATTTAACTCAAACCTTAAACGGTGTGTTATAAGTGCTAAAATAAAGTTTTAGATTTTTATTTCGGTGGCTTCGCCGCAAAAAAAACTAAAATCCTATTAAATATAGATTTTAAGAGCAACAAACTTAACTCAAATCTTAAATAGTGTGTTATGAGTGCTAAAATAAAGTTTTAGATTTTGTTTCGGCGGCGAAACTAAAATCCTTTTAAATATAGATTTTAAAAGCAACAAACTTAACCCAAACTTTAACTTTGTGTTGCGAGTGCTAAAATAAAGTTTTAGATTTTGGCTTCGACGGCTTTGCCGCCAATAAAAATTAAAACCCTATTAAATTTAGATGTTAAGAGTAACAAACTTAACTCAAACCTTAAACGGTGTGTTACGAGTGTTAAAATTTAGAGAAAGGCTAGATGTCCATACAAATTGACCATACATTTCTGGAAAATACGTTTTTTGCATTACAAAAGTGTTGAAAATAAAAAGAAAAATTAAAATCAAAATTTATTTTACATACAATCCAGAATTGTATGGATTAATTTTCTGGACATGTAGCATGACTCTAAAATTTATTATCAGTTTATAAATCGCAATTCTCATGTCCAAACAAATATATTTTTATTTATTTTATCTATTTAGTAATTAAATTTATAATTTATTCATTAATTGTTTTCAATTATATTTTTTATGGAAATGTCTAGCCATACGTACTAATTTTATACATAGTTGTATACTTAATGTCGTTTCATGTGTTGTGTTTTAAAAGTGAGTGTCGTTTTGTATAAGCATTAATTACAAAACGACACCTACTAATGAATTGTAAAAGTTAAAACAACAATAAGTATATTTTATGTATAAAAACACTATGTATGTGTAGCAGCTTTATTTTTTTATACCATTATTTTTGAAAATAGGCGCCGTCCTCAAATGAAGACGATGTCGCTTTACCCGGACTACCAAATTCGTTTAGCTCATCTGAACATTTCCATTTTAAAAAGAGTTTTGATATTTGAGGGCATTATAGTTCTTATTTTTATTTATATAAATAATCTTGTTGTTGGCACACATCATTTTCACCCTAAATCTACTTTTCAGATGGGGTTCTTTACTCCGGAAACTGCGAACACGTGACATCAGACCTTGTACCCACCAATGGAGTCCAACGCTGATTCATTTCCATGTCAATCTTCGTAGGACTTGTCCCGTTAACCCATTAACAATTAATGCGTGTGTGATTTGGCCAACTCATCTTCCATTAATGTCCAAATTCACCGTACATTACCCATAAAAAAATGCCACACGCATGACTGCAGGTTGGCATTTTGCTTTGTCCTGACGTGAATTCTTATGTATGTTGTTGTTGCCTTCATTTGGCTATAAAAACCATATTTCTTGATTCTTGGCTCCTCACCCTTGTTTAATTTCACCTACTAAACTTCATTATCGTTCAAAGTTTTCATTTTGAGGGCCTACCAAGAGTGGAAAGGTCAGAACTTGACATCTAGAATTTTTCTTCAGACATTTTCTTTGATTCTCAGCATCTGTTCTACATGCCTTGCTAAAAAAAAGCATCTGTTTTACACATTTAGACTTGTTGATGGGAATACACTTTCCAACTATACAATACAGATACAGGCAGATATATGTATAGATGCTCACTTGGTTCGAGAATCGGTTGCCTAAGCGGTTTATGCGTCCCTAGGCGCTAGGAGTTGCACTGTGTTTGCCTGAATGCTGCCTAAGTTCTCGTTTTGGCTGCGTATAAGCACGCCTAGGCGCTGCCCGAATGCTGCCTAAAGCAGCATTTTGAGCTTATTTACTTTTGCCCTAGCTATTAGATTCGTATTTCCATAAAGTTCCTAAAACGATTTGTTTGTTTGGATTTTGTGCAGTTTGGTATTCGAAAGCTAGTTTGAAGGGAATATGACGATCAGAGCCGTACAAGTTATCAAGAACGGGTGCCTCATTGTCCGCAGTAAGGTTGTGTTAACAGGAGTCCCAAGCAATGTTATTGTTTCCCCTCTAACTTCAGGATCAGCATTTATTGGAGCCAAATCGAAGACTCTGAGTTCACGCCATGTCTTTGATCTTGGAAATCTTAAGTAAGTTCTCAACTCATATATGAAGATTGAAATATAGCCATATATATATCTTTCTTTATCCGAGCAATTCCAAGGAACATTTTTTTCCTGCTTTCCAAGAATTTAGTGCGATTATGACAGGAACCACAAGTTCCTGTGTCTGTTTCTTGCAAAGATATGGTGGATGATCCCGCGTGTTGGAAAATCTGCAAGTGAGATCCCATTGGAGACTCAGATGCTTTTATTAGAATCCGGAGATGAATCTGTGCTGGATATAGTAGACGAGGAAAACCACCCTGCGGAGGCCGGAAACGAAAACAAATTTTATATTCTTGTATTACCTTTGCTGGATGGAGCATTTAGGACAAGTCTCCAGGGAGATCCTTCAGACATGCTCCAGTTTTGCTATGAAAGTGGTCTGTTTTAAATGCCAATAAAAATATTGGATTTTTGCTTTTTGAAACGGCATTTTTTGATCCATGATAATTGAATGTTGCTTGGTTTGTTGTTTCAGGTGATCCTCAAGTCCAAACTCGTGAAGCACTGGAGGGTGTTTTCGTGAACTCAGGAGATAATCCTTTTGAGCTCATTAAGGATTCCATAGAGTATGCTTGGGCCATAGTTACTAAGTGAAATCTTCTCCTGCGGACTAAATCATTATGGTCTAGACTTAGAATCTGGACTGTTCCAGATTAAATTGATGAAACAATAAATGATGTCAATTCAATGGTCCAGATTTTCGGTGTGAACCATAATTATTTAGTCTGAATCATTCGGTCTGGCCGAAAAGATTTCACGAGTTACTAAACTCCCTGTATTGGATTCAAGAATATATAGTCATCCAAATGTTTTGATTTTCTCAGGATTCTGGCCAAACACAAGGATACATTCAGTCACCTGGAGAACAAAAAGGCAAACAATCATCCTTGATCATAACTCTTTACACATATATATACACGCAATGACTCAAATTCTTACTTCATATATCCTGGTTTGATTTTCAGACTCCTGCTCATTTGGATTGGTTTGGTTGGTGCACTTGGGATGCTTTTTACACTAATGTGACTCCAAATGGAATTAAAGAGGGTCTAGAGAGGTCTGTAAATCAGGAAAACTTCAGTTCATGGTTTCACATTTCTGGTTTCTCATTTGCATGAATTTTTTTTCATGTTTCCAGCTTTAAAGAAGGAGGGATTTCTCCCAAGTTCCTGATTATAGACGACGGATGGCAAGACACGACAAACGAGTACGTGACGGAAGGCAAGCCCCATGTGGAAGGAATGCAGTAAGTTCATGAACTTGTTTTGTTAATCTGCATCAAATGATGTAAACAGCATATAATATGTTATGACAATGCTTCTGTTGGTGCAGATTTGCCACTAGATTATCAGATATCAAAGAAAACAGCAAGTTTAAAGACTCAAACACCAATCTCAAAGAGTTGATCCATTACATCAAAGAGAATTATGGGCTAAAGTAATTTCTTCAGCACCACTTGTACACAAAATTATTCTTTCTGTTCAACAGAACTCCTTAAGATCCTGGAATCTGTTTCTTGCAGGTATGTATACATGTGGCATGCATTGGCTGGATATTGGGGTGGAGTTCTAGAATCGTCGGACGCGATGAAGAAATACAACCCGAAGCTTGAATATCCAGTTCAATCACCAGGAAATCTAGGGAATATTAGAGACATAGCCATTGACAGTTTAGAAAAATATGGAGTTGGAGTAATAGACCCTGACAAAATCTTTGATTTTTACAACGATATGCACAGCTATCTAGCTTCCAGTGGGGCAGACGGTGTTAAGGTTGATGTCCAAAATTTACTAGCAACATTGGGTTCAGGATATGGTGGAAGAGCTACGATTACCAGAAAGTATCAACATGCACTTGATGAGTCCATAGAGAAGAACTTCAGGGATAACAATTTGATCTGTTGTATGAGCCACAATTCAGACTCCATTTTCAAGTAAGTATCTTGTCTTAAACCTGCTTTAAGCTCTGTTCGAGAAGACGGTCGTCTAGCCCGCCTAGGTGTTGGGCGGTCACCATCCGTCCTGCCCGAATACCGCCTAAGCACCCGCTTAGGGGTGCTTAAGCGGGCGCCTAGGCACTAGGCGGGTCCCGACCGCCTAGCGCTTTCTCGAACACTGATTTTAAGTCATAAAATCTCTTGACTTTATAGAGAAATGATGTTTTCTTTGTTGCATTTTCAGTTCTAAGAGGAGTGCCACTGCTAGAGCATCCGAAGATTTCATGCCGAATGAACCGACCTTTCAGACATTGCATATTGCATCAGTGTCTTTCAACAGTCTTCTCCTAGGCGAGATTTTCGTCCCTGATTGGGATATGTTCCATGTAAGTGCTTAAAGTTTGATTTCTCAGAATCAATTACGTGAGGTTATTAGGGTAATAAATACCAAGTGCTTTTCTTTCTTGAATGAAGAGCAACCATGTCACTGCTGAGTTCCATGGTGCAGCAAGAGCTTTGGGTGGGTGTCCAGTCTATGTGAGGTAAAAATATTTTCCCATTGTCATCATGAAATACGAAAAAAGTTTTCAAATATCATCATGTTATAAACGGATGATCAACCTTTTGGGAATTGAACATTACAGTGACAAGCCGGGAAAGCATGATTTTAACATATTGAGGAAACTTGTTCTTCCTGATGGATCCATTTTGAGGGCTAAATATGCTGGCAGGCCAACACGGGACTGTCTGTTTATCGATCCGGTGATGGACAAGAAGAGGTAATCATCTTTGTCTTATAAAAGTTCTGATCGCCTTGGTGGCCCTCCGCTCAGTCCGGATACTCGTTTAGACCAGTGCCTAGGCAGGCGTTTAGGCTGCCTAGGCGTTGGGCTGTTCCTGATCGCTTAGGGCTTAGGGTCCGCACAACATTTTCTTGAACACTTTATAAAAGTAGACAGTTTTTTTTTCCAAAGTTGATAGTAAGTCGGTTACTTGTATTGCCACTTCCAACAGCTTGCTTAAGATATGGAACTTGAATAAGCGTACTGGAGTTGTAGGGGTTTTCAACTGCCAAGGTGCCGGAAGTTGGCCAATGAAACAAGCTCCTGAATCTTCTCAAGATTCGTCCTCAACTGAAAATACATCGATCTCAGGTCGTATCAGCCCCCTTGATGTCGAATTCATTGATGAGATTGCTGGAGAGAACTGGGAAGGAGAATTTGCCTTGTATGCATTGAATTCAGGTGAATTCATCCTTCTAACATGACAGACATCAAGAACACGGATGCAGGGGGGGTGCGGTGAGGTCCTCACCGCACACTATATAGTGCTCATGTGGCACTCCGGGATTAGTGGGCCGGTGGGCCAGTATTCAACACATTTACGCGGGCTCGCTAACCAACCAATCCCATAGTCCCCTCTTCCCAAGAACACTCAATGACCTTGTTTATCATCTTGTTGATCTATCAACATTTTCATCATCTTCCAGGAACCCTTCACAGAGTGTCAGGAAATGGATCGGTTGAAGTCTCATTAGGTGTACTACAATGTGAAGTGTTCACTGTCTCCCCCATAAAGGTGAAAGCAAAATATCTGATGATTTTAATCCCACAACATTCTTAATTCCAATGCTAACATAAACTTGCTTGGATGTTTTTTGAGTCAGCAGATGTATAAAGAAAACGTTGATTTTGCACCCATTGGCCTCCTGCACATGTACAATGCCGGAGGAGCGGTTGAAGACTGTAGCTTTAATGATGCAATAACCATCAGAGCAAGAGGTTGTGGCACATTTGGAGCATATTCAAGTATCAAACCAAGCTCTTGTAAGGTGAACGGGGAAGAAGTGGACATTACTTACAGTTCTGACTATGGACTAATGACACTTAATCTCCAAAAGGACGACAGCTTCAAAGAGATTGAAATTGTATATTAAGTAATTTCTATAGAAAGCACTACTGTTTTCTAAAAGAGTTCTTACTATAAAGCCGCCAGAAATTTTCTCCTCCAGACAGAGTTATTTGCTTGACAATTGTGTAATGATGTTAGACAAATAATCTGGCCGTCAAATATTTAATAGACACTCTAGATCATGTACTCATTAAACTCTGTTCGAGAAGGTAGGCTGTTAGGATGTCACCCCTGCCTTATCCGAATTTCTGTTTAGGCCGTCTATACGATCGCGTAGGTGGGCACCTATGGCGCCTAGACTATGGCGCCTAGGAATAGGCGCTGATCAACCCCGACCACCTAGGTTGGCTTTCTCCAAAACTGTCATTAAAACATCCAAAAATATCTGGGCTGTCATGAAAACATGCCATCCAAACTCCAAAGTGGTAATTTCGATATCTCCTTTCTGCGGCCGAGTAGGTGGCTGGAGAAATATGAAGTTGGTGATAGAATGATTTATTCCATCAGCCAGATTGAATTGGTAGAGAGATATGAAGTTGGTGATAAAATCTTCATCGCCCACCTCTGTAGTGCAAAGATCGTCCCAGATCTGGTAAAGAACGAGAAACCAGTTAGTACTTGTCAAGATTATAAAACAGAATCTTAAGAAATAAGAAACTGTAAGTAATAATCCTGTAGTTTTCGTAGTGCGGAAGCGTG
>JAOYMZ010000001.1:66148-83684 GCA_025802335.1 Pinguicula primuliflora
GTTATGTTATGTGAGTTAGCGTTGAAACGGGTGGATGTTGCGTTTGAGAAATGGGGTAGATGTTTGGGCCATTAAATTGTAAATTGATTTGGGCTGATGGAAAATGTTCGGGCCGGAAAGGGTTCGAATGGTAAGATTATAATATGGGGGAGAATTATATTAAATGGTATATGGGCTTTGTCATCTAAATGCAAATTATTTGAATGTGGGACGTGTAGTCTCGAACGTTAAATCCTACTGGACTTCTAAGGAAGCTCACCACCATTATGTTTATGAAATTCGCAGAGCCTGAACAAGAAGACACAGGTCATGAGTAAGAAGCATTAGTCAAGGTGCAACCGTCGGATGGTCCAATCTCGTGTTTTGGAGCTCTTTTGTCTAACTAAATTAAGGGCTCGGGTGTGGCTGTGGACTTCACTGCCATAACGGACCATATCATCCAATGAGTGAGAATTCGGTTCGTTACATATTCCACAATATCAAAATACCACCAGAACTTCCAACAGCTTCTTTATGTGTGCAGCCAAATGCTTGGTCCAGCCATAGGCTGCGTAATTTACTGCCTGAGATTTCCTCAAGCCTTGTTTCCTGGAGACAACATAATTCTACTTTGTGTTTTTTTGATAAGATCCTTTATACGCTCGCATTTTTTACCTCCTCCCGAGGCCACAGGCATTGAGCGAGAGAATATGTATGTATTAATTAACGACGTTGCTGCAGGATCAGGAGTTTCTGATGTTCGGTTCTTCGCTTGAACATCTAACTCAGTGATCCTTTCTAATATTTTCTCTTCAGACCGTGCAGTTGAAATTCTCAGCCATTGAGCTATATTCCAAGTTTTCATAGCCTCTTGTCTTATAGTCAGATCTTCTAGTATATGTTGCATGCTACCATTAAATTTCAGGTTTGTGTTTTGGGGCTCCATTGCTTGGACATTTCAGATTGCCTCTTCAATCTTTCTATCGAGCTATCCTTCTGATTTAGGCCACTATATTGTACTGTCGGGTTATCATATTTCCCTAATCTAGTTCTTTCGAAAGATGCTGGCATCAGTCTCAATATATCCCGTAGGACAAACGGGTCATCTTGAGTTAGATGGTCTGGGATGTTCATTTCTACATCTGTGTATTCTATGTCTGACTGCCTATGATTGTTCAGATCAGGTGGCTGTGGGCTATCCTCAAAGATAGTGTTGAGTTCTAGCTGTTGTTTAACTCTTAGGATCTATCTTATTTCTTCTATAGATTGTGTTCTCAAGATAAGAATGGGAGGGGTCCCATAACCTATTGGAATCCGCATCGTAGTCCTCTCCTCTACACAAGGAGAATTATTCGGGCTTGCAGAAGGATTCACCTCTGCTTCAGAATCAGATATTGCTATCGAGTTAACTATTAATCCTTGTCCTTACGGAATGCCTTTTCATGGCCACTGTTAGATATATCTTTATTGATGTCATTCTTCATGTTCAATTCAAGTAGTACGGGAGATTTCCTTGTAGGGATAACTAGCTTTTTCCTATATTCCAGTACAGGCCAGGTGGTATGAGGTAGATTTCATTGCCCTTTTCTGAATGTTGCATATCCATTCCCCAAACTCTGGATATTATCTTGCATTTCTTCTTCCATTGTCAACCTGAAAGTTTTAGCATTTGTATCTACATCCATCAGTTTGTTTACCAACAATTTTGAGTCAGCGAGTATACTCATCCTCCCATACTGCTTGTTTAGTATTTTTTTCATCAACTGATAGTACTGTTCCCATTATAGCTCCCACTTTACGGAAGAATTCTTCAGACCAACAATGTAAAAGAACTGCAGTGCCCGTTTCATAACCTCTTTGCTCCAGGATCTTGTTCATAGAGTTAATATCAATGATAGATATAGGGAATCTGACCAAATAGTTTTCCAACCATTTTGTTTATTCCTCTTTAGGAATGAACTAAATTTTATCTACTTGTGGAAGAGTGTCAACTGGAGGACTGATCAATTCCTGACCTTCTTCCGAATTTTCAGAGTTCTGAAGTGGATGATTGCTTATGCCTTATCCATTTGACTCTGATTTTGCTAGACTCGCAAATAACTTGTTCTCTCCCAACTTGATGCCATTCAGACGAACAACAATCTCGTAGATGTCCACATTAAGTGTGAATCAGACGAACCCATATCTTTGCCCTCTAGTTTCTATATTCTCGGCTGCATGGATATCCCTCACATGCCCGTAAGCTTGAAAGAATGTCCACATTTCCTGCACCGACCAGTTATGAGGTAAGTCTGAAACAAAAATTGAGATAGAAGTTGACCTGATTTTTGCTGTGATGGCTGGTAAAGGCTTCTGCTTTCGCTTTGCAATCTCAGGATTCACAGCTGTTTGTACTGTTGCTTTCTTTTTTCTGCGCCTATCAAACTTTATCCAGTTTCCTTCATTAGTATTGTTCTCCGACAGTGCAGAATCAGGTAGATCTGGTGATACTTCAAGGAAATCCGAGACACGTGTCCCGATATTGAGCAAGGTATCAAAGGTTTCCGATGTAATCGTCACTTTCACTACCGGAATCTCAGTATTTCTGGACGATGATGCCATATCGGTGTTCCCATTAACGAAAAAAAGCTATTAATGGGATAGAAAGAACCATTGCGTGGCGGATGTTAAGTGAGGAGAGAGTGCATAGAAGATCATGGCAAAGAGTGTTTTAGAGTTTGTTAGCGTGCAATGTTATTTATATGTTCTTACCGTAGATAAGTGTTGTCTAGTGGTTATGGCAAAATGAGCTATCTAATATGAACCATCAGATTGGTAAATGGGGGCTCCTCGAGCACAACTAATTATCACGCATCGTATGATTGAACACACAAAAAAATCCTTTATGTATCACTGAATCATTTGGGAGGTAAACTAAGAAGATATTTCAAAATATAATGTGGTCTTGTTAAGCAATACTGAGTTTGTTTGTAAACTATTCATTCATTTTTTATTTAAATACATTGGGACTGTGAAAGGCAAAGCAGAAATAAGCAAGGTAGACATGCAGTTAGCGACCTATCGATATTGTCTGCAAGCCAACTGCGTGTCTATAATCTTCTATCATTTTATTTGATAATGTTGTTCCCGTGTTGGCAGCATCCAGATTGCCTGCGAAGGTAATCAGCGGCCATTGCATGGTATCTTTTGTTGCAGAACAGAGGCTCAAATGGCGGCTGCCACCAATTGGAGGATCCTCTTGAAGCACAAGATGAAGACGAGCAGTAATTGTCACCTCGAAGGATCCGCCATTTTCAAGGACATGAATTGTCTAAGATTCGTCTTCCCACTGATGCAGAGGAGGTAGAGGAAGGTATATATTTTGTATATCCACTGATTCAATTTCCGAAGTTGTTACAATAAACTAATATTGTCCAGAATTAGTGGAGTTGGACATGCATAGATTCGTGAGAAAGATAACCATCTCCCCTGAAGGATTTGTAAGTCCAAATTTGGCAAGAATGTCAGGAAAGACTTGTGCCACCACTCTGGTAATGCAGCATTTTCTGCATGCAAATGCTAAATTTTATGATATTGGGATGGATCTTTATAATGCATCTCAACGTTTAGCATTATTCATAGTATTTCTGTTTGATTCATTTAGCTTAATGATTCGAACAAATGAATCGCAACAATTTATTTCGTTTATATCCCTAGTCTTGGTTGAACTATTTCGATCCGTCTCAACATTTAGCATTAATCTTAGTGTTCGTGTTTGATTTATTTAGCTTAATGAATCGAGCCAACTCTCTCTTTTTTAATACAAGGGAGGCTATCGAAGTCGGAGAAACTAAAAGACTGTTAAGGTAGAGCTCAAGGGGGATCAAAATGCATAGAAGCCGAAATCCTATCCTGTGAGGCATCCTCAAACAAGGTGACTCTGGGGTCGTGAGCTGTGATAGAAGACCTTGCAGGTGCCCCCGAAACCGAGGATCCAAAAATGAGAACAGATAAATCCTGACTCGGCATTTTCGAGTTCACAAGGGCGGCAAGGTCTAGTGTGATATCAAGGATGAGAAGGCATCCATCTGAAGTCCCTGGATCCTTACAAAAGATATTGATGTGCCTGGAAATTAGAGAAAGTCCAGCTTTAGCCAGCCGGTCTGCATCCTGATTTAGTGTCCTGCTGATATGTTGAAGAGCATAGGGCTCACATATGTTCAGCACTTTCGTATACTACCAATTAGGCTTTTGTTCGGTATGCCTGCCGTCTTGTCTTCAATTAAGGAAACTGCAGTGGTGCTATCTGTTTGAATCAGAAGATTTCTCATGTTTAATGCACCGGCCAACACACCATAGTACAAGGCCCAAAGTTCAGCAGATATTACCGAACAGGATCCTAGTCAAAGATTGAAACCAAACAACCAGGATCCATCATTGTCTAGGAAAGTGCCACCGCACGCAGCCAAATCAGATCTTTGACACACCGCACCATCCACAGAAAGGTGGGCCAGAACTGGTTCTGTGCACCAAAACAAGGGATCTGTTCTACACTCCGACGTAGGATATGGTAACGTGATTTGTCCTCGTGTAACACTCTTTTGGTTTCCCTGAAGTATGCGTGTATCGAGCATACCATCCCTGCAGTAGAGCTGTGTATAACTTGGAAGATGAACTCGTTTCTAGCTGCCTATGTCTTCCAGCATATTTTGCAAAAAGGGCGCTCCAATCGTGAGAATAATTAGAACCAGAGATATTGTTAATAATCCAATCTTGGAGCGAACTGACTCCGAAAAAAGGATGTGGATAGAGACCCTGATAGATAACCATATATCTCTGCTCTTAGAATAGTCCCTTAGGATGTGAAGAATTGATTCATTAGCTGGACATGTGGGGCAATCAGGATAGGGCGTGATGCCTCTTTGGTGTCTCAAGAGATTCTTCCAGAGGGCCCCATGTAGTATCCTCCAGATAAAAAACTTAATATGTTCCTGAGTTTGAAGTGACCAGACACAGGACCAGGGTAGAGATGGTGCCTGGTCCTGTGGGATGATCACACAATCCATCGAGGTGCACAATTAAACAAACCATCTGGAGAAAATGCCCATGAGCAGAAGTCGGGTCCAGCCTTAGTGTTTGGAGGTGGAAGGACCAGAATCTTGTCAACCATCGCCGACAGTAGCCTGTTTCTAGTTCCCCAACATTCTAGCCATATGAGGAATGGCAAAAGCTTGTGACCTTGCTGTCTAGCTCAGGGTCAGATAGGGATATCAAGGATGAGTTCATTAAGGGGGATTCAAAGGGATACCAAATGTCCAACCAGAAGTACACCAGACAGTCATCATCAATTATCCTGCAAGTGCTCTGTGACACATTTTGAAAATGCTTACAGAGTTGCTTACACAGATGAGAACCCCGAGAGGCAGGAAGATGCTGAAGGGTCATTGCGCTTTCTCTTAGATACTTGGCCTGAAACACTTTAATCCAGAGTTTGTTCTGACACGTAGAGAATTCCCATGCTAATTTTAACATGAAAGATTGATTTGTATGACGAGAACTCCGCAACCCCAGACCACCATGCTGCTTTTTACGGCAAAGCTTACTCCATGAAAACATAGGATTCTTGGAATGATCAGATGAGCTATTCCACATGAAATCACGAGTAATCCTGTCCATTTCATCACAAACTGACAGCGGAAGAACTACAAATTGCATAGGATATAGAGGAAAAGCAGACAACATAGATTTACTCAAGACAAGTCGGTCAGTCATTGAAATTCTATTTGATCGCCATAGCTGCATTTTCTGCCGCATCTTGGACGGAATAGCTGCAAAAGTTTCCTTAGAAATTCTTGTGTGAATAAGTGAAACTCCAAGATATATCCCTAGATCTTCCTCCCTCATGATCTCGAGAGTGCCTTCAATCTTCCTGGGCCTCGTCAGGGAAATATTCAGTGTAATCCATAGAGTCAATTTATGAGGGCTCACAGTTTGGCCTTATGACAAGGAAAATCTCTCCAACACATCCCGAATCACCAAGGCCTGATCATTAGATGCTTCAGTAAATAGGATGAGATCATCAACAAACATAAGATGAGAGAGTTTGAATTCATGACGACCAAAGTAGAGTGGTTTCCATCGACCCGCAGCAACTGCATCCTCAATCAAATGCCCTAATTTTTCCATGCATAGAACGAATAGGTAGGGCAAAATTGGATCACCCTGCCGCACTCCCCTCTTTGGATAGAAAACCAGACCTCGCATCCCCTCCCAGTTTGTGGAGAGGGAAGACATAATAACCTGAGATAAGTAAGAAAGGACTTCAACTTCACAAAGGGTGTCTTCAATAAATGATCACTCCATTTTGTCGAAAGCTTTAGCTAGGTCTATTTTAATTGCCATGAAACCTTTACGCCCCTTATGGTGACGCATGGTATGAAGGGCCTCCTGAGCCACAATAATGTTGTTAACAATGCTTCGGCCTTTGATGAAGTTAGATTGGTTAGGCGAGACCAAGGATGGAAGAACAATTTGGAAGCGGTTTGCTATAACCATCGAGACTAGTTTCACACTAATATTGATGAAACTTATTGGGTGGAAACTGTCAAAACTCTCCGGGTTGTTGACCTTTGGCAAGAAGAATAACATCCCTTTATTAGCGTCCGCCAGAACTCGGCCATGCAAGAAAATCTGATGAACAAATTGTAAGAGGGAAGGAGCAATGATATTCCAATTATGCTTGAAAAAACTCTCTGAAAAACCGTCTTGCCCGGAAGCTTTGTTTGGATTCATATCCGTCAAAGCCCTAAGAATTTTCTAATCATCCACCTGTCTAGAAAGCAGGGACATATGCACTGTGGAAAAGGCCGGGAAATGATTTGTTAAAAGGAGGCAGGGCAAGTCTGCTTGAGGTTGGACACTATCGGCACGATAAATATAACTGCAATGATTGGTAACTCCCAACAATAATGTCGTACGATCGTTACACCAGCGACCATCTTTCAGCTTGATTTTTTTCACATGATTATGAACACGTTTCTCACGATGATGAGTATGGAACAATTTCATGTTACGGTCCCCCTGCAATATCCATTGACCCTTTGCTTTCTGTTCGTGTAGTAGTTCTTCATGCGTGAGAATACCTTCCAACCCTCCACGAAGTTCGGATTCTAGATTCCTCAGATAGATGGACGGTTGCCTTGATAGGTGACTTTGAAGGCCAGCTAACCAATTCAGTAACCATCTTTTCTGCCTGAAAACATTCCCAAAATGATTGAATTTTCAAGACTCAATTGAATCCTGCAACAACTTTAGGGCATCCAATAAAGGGATATGTGAGGACCAATGCTCCTGTAACCAATTATTCCAGTCCGTATGTGCCTCCCATGCTTGATAGTATCCAAAGGGCAGATCTTGCCGGACAGAGTATGGGTTAGTTTTGACACTAACGCAAATAGGGAAGTGGTCGGACGAGACTCTCGGGAGGTGAGACATTCCGCTATAGGGGAAAATATAGTTAAAACCCTAGTTCACCAAAACCTAGTTAATTCGTTCATGACAACATCCTCTTGCCCATGTGAAACGAGTTCCTGTAAAACTTAGAGGAGATAAGTCAGCACGACTGATGAAGTTATTAAAATGTGAACATCCCACTGTTACTCTTTCCCCAATTTTATCGTCCTTAGACAAGAGAGTATTAAAATTGCCCAAGGCCAACCAAGGTAAGAAAATATGGTCAGCAAGTCGAGAAAGATTGTGCCAAAGGTTCCTCGTGATTCCCGACTGTGGAGACCTGTACACTGCAGTCATATTAAGGGAAATGGAGTTATCGTAAATCACATAACAATGAACATATTGCCAATCAAATTCAAGGATAGTGAGCTTGACAATATCCTTCCGTAAAATCCAAATTTCCCCAGAAAACTCTTGTGCTTCCACTATAAAAGAGTGATCAAAATCGTTAACAATTTGCACAATAATTTTCTCGGCTGGAGGACTGCTAATCGGTGGCTCCAAAAGTATAAGAATACACGAATGATATATACTAATCAAGTTGCGTATAGATACAAGTGTGGTATTATTGTGTATAGATGCAAGTGTGGTATTATTGTGTATAGATGCAAGTTTTGTTTATAACTCTATTCTTGAATCTAGTCTTTATTGCGTATAGTAGGCGTATCCAGTTTAATCAACACAGTAGAATATTAAGTTCCATAGTCCAAAAGGCGAGCCCAGTATCAAGTTTCATGGCCCAAAGACATAAAACGTGGAGGGAAAAAATCGTGATAAAAATTACATTTGCGCTTCTTGATTCTTCATCCTTAATTCGAGCTTCGGCACCTCAAAGTGAGCATATTGGGGGGTTTCCTGGAGAATCCGCTTGGTAAGTCATGGTGCCTGCTCCGGATTTATTTTTCTTGCATAATGTATTGATTTTTTTTTCTTTTCGTGTTTGGCTTGCTGTCGAAGAAAGTTATCGGAACCCTACCTTTTCGTTCTCCTTTTTACAGATCAAGTCTTAGTTCAAGAATATCGGATTTAACTTAAAATCAGGTAAAAAAAGGTCCTGTATGCATAAATCTTATCTATGGAAGTAGTCATGGGCTTTCCAGCTTTCGTGCTTGTATGTTATATATCGATTGTACTTGCGTTTGTTGCTCAGATTTTGACGAAAATGACTCAAGATGTTGAGATGAAGGAGCAGCAGGCAGCTGTCCCTGATGCCCCAACACCGGCTTCTCCCTCGACACTTCAGAGTTAGTATTAAATCCCTCTATTTATTTGATATATTTCCGCCGGAAAACGATTCTAGGTTTGGTTTCTTGTGTTAGGTTTGAAGGACATTGCTGCATTGATTGAGATGGGGGCTTATGCTCGTGAGGTCCGTAGGATAGTGAGGGCTATTCGGTGGACAATTCAGCTGAGAAAGAATTTGAATGTGTCTGTGCTTTCTGAGTTTCTCAATTTCGCACTTGTTCCTGGATCTGAGGTTCATTCACGCCTGTCTTCATATGTTCCCAAGGTAAGCATACTCCTAGATTTCAGTTTTTTTTTACTTTAATGGAGGAGATGTATTATAATTATATATGTTTGGCTATCAAATTAATTTGGTATCCGTGAATTCATATTAAGAATATCTTTTATCCATAGAGATTTGTAACATGGAGAGTAACCCTTTTTAATGTTTATCCCCTGCTTGAGAATTTTTGCTGTTATACTTTCTTGGAAGTTTCTGAAAGGTTTTGTTGTTGGATCATGTAATTAGAAACTGAAGTTTTTATGTAAGTTTTATTTAATGATGTGATGATGACTACAGGAGAATGAACATGATATGGAAGTGGATGCAGCAGCGTCTGTTAACCAAACTCCTGTGAAACATTCATTGGTGGAGCTTGAGATCTTTAGCTATCTGCTTGTTCTTATATATCTGATCGACCAGAAGAAATACAGTGAGGTATTGTTGAATGACTGAATCGTCACTAATGGTTTCTTTCTTCTATGATATCTGAGCATCTGTAATTTACTGACTACTTTTCTGCATTTCCAGGCTAAGGCTTGCTCTACAGCTAGCATTGCTCGTCTAAAGAACCTCAACCGAAGAACCGTTGATGTTCTTGCCTCCAGACTCTATTTTTACTATTCTTTAAACTATGAACTCACCGGTGATCTTGCTGAAATACGTGGGTATGTGTTTTGCTCACTATTTTTTTTTCGTAAGCTTCCACTATCAATACCTGTTGTTTTGAAATAAGCATTTACTTGCAGTAATCTACTTACATTGCACCGTACTGCTACTTTGCGACATGACGAGTTGGGTCAGGTGTGTGTTCTTTGATGAATTTAATGGCTTATAAAGTCGGTGGTGGTCTTTCGTGACTTCTTGATATAATGTAGGAAACCCTTCTTAATCTGTTGCTGAGGAACTATCTCCATTACAACTTATATGATCAAGCAGAGAAGCTGAGATCAAAAGCTCCTCGGTTTGAAGCCCACTCAAACCAGCAGGCAAATTTCAAGACACTTCTCCACTGTTATTTTGTTGTCAATTTTCCCTTATGTATTCACATGATTTATTTGTGTTTCTTGTCATTTCGGAATATCAGTAGTTGAACTGGATAGTGTTACTTTATGCTTTATAGTTGTTCCCTTGGTACTCCTGAATGCATTTTCTTTGATTAAGAAAATAGAAGCAACTATCCCTCACTGTATTTCACGGGGTGTACCATGCATCAAAATAGTTATCATCTTCTTCTCCTGATCATCTGGCTTTAGTTTGGGCAACGATTGTTCCTGTCGATGCAGCTGTTTGAATGTGTTCTTTGCCTCTGCAGTTTTCTCGCTACCTTTTTTACCTTGGTAAGATTAGGACTATTCAGTTGGAATATACCGATGCCAAAGAGTCCCTACTTCAAGCTGCGAGAAAAGCTCCTGTTTCTGCCCTTGGTTTCCGAATTCAATGCACCAAATGGGCTGTGATAGTCCGCCTACTCATCGGCGAGATTCCAGAAAGAACTGTTTTCATGCAGAAAGGGATGGAAAAAGCTCTGAGGCCGTACTTTGAGCTTACAAATGTGAGTACAAGGAAACTTCATTACATCTGCATAACATCTTATGATTCTCCCATGTTTCACAAATGGATGACCATATCAGCCTTGCAGTTGGAAAATAATTTTATTTTGGTTGTTTAGATTGTGACTTTTGGATCTTATTAGTTGATGGACCCTTGTCCGTACATGACAAGTGCTAGTATCCAATTCTAGACATTGATCGTGAAATATTCCCAGGTTTTGTTGAGTTTTAATTATTGATGAGGCAGTTTAGTGAAGTACATTGATTCGAATTGACTAGTATAATTTCTGGTTTTCAGGCTGTTCGAATTGGAGATTTGGAGCTTTTCCGAACTGTAGCAGAGAAGTTTGCCAGCACCTTCAGTTCTGATCGCACTAACAATTTAATTGTTAGATTGCGCCATAATGTTATTAGAACTGGTTTGCGCAACATAAGCATATCATACTCCAAGATCTCTCTACCTGATGTTGCCAGAAAGTTGAGACTGGATTCTATGGATCCTGTTGGTGATGCTGAAAGTATCGTCTCTAAAGCAATCCGAGATGGTGCAATCGATGCTACGCTAGATCATGCTAATGGATGGATGGTGTCGAAGGAGACTGGGGATATTTACTCTACAAATGAACCTCAGATTGCTTTCAACTCCAGGATTGCCTTCTGTTTAAACATGCACAATGAAGCAGTACGTGCTCTCCGATTTCCACCAAACTCGCACAAGGAAAAGGAAACTGCAGAAAAGAGGAGAGAGAGGCAGCAGCAAGAACAGGAGCTCGCTAAGCATATTGCTGAAGAAGATGACGAATTCTGAGAAGCTTGGAACTGTCACTAATGGAATCCGAATTTTTGGATTTGTGGCCGCGGTGTTTTCTTTTGATTGATGATTAGCATCATACAAGGCTATCAGATTTGGTGGTCTTTATGAAGTTATTGTATTCTGTTTTGAAGTGTCAGCTGGTTACAACAGTGTATTTCTCGAAATTGGTTCAACTTAAATGGTCGAACTCTTGCATTTTTGAACAGGTGTTCATTATATCATAGGTAGCTCGCAAACATTTAGAATAATATTATTTGTAATTTTTTGGGATTCTATTTTTAAACTCATTTATGTGGTTTTTTTATTATGCGAATGTGATACTTGTGAAACCCTTGACGTACTACATGCTAATCGAAATTAAATCGAAATCTTCATAAAAACTGCTGTGGGGCCCACACAGCAATACATAATGTATTGTTGTGCTTATTGCAGAACAAATTTTCGGTTTCATTCAGTTAGCATGTAGTTCAAATAGCAAGGCCCTTAAAAATAGGATCTAAAAATACAACTAGCATTACTCAATATATTATAAATTGATGAATTTGCACTGGATGAAAACGATAGAAACGAAATTGGGCATTCCTCATGAGAAGAATTCTTGCATAGACAAACGTGATCAAATTACAGCTTCTTGTCAGGTGGTTAAAGTTCATCAATAACCCAGAAATCTACTCTATATTCAAGCTACACACATCAGCAACAAAGGGAAATATGAAACCTTGAGTAAAAGTAATCTTCATCATTCAGGTGGCTGAACTCAGCCCGAAGGATTTGACTATAGCGCTGACCCTTTGAGCAAACACCTTCGAAGCTATCTTTTTACCCAGTACATGAAATGGATTTGAAACTGCATCGACATAATCTGTATGAAACCTCCTGAAAAACTGAAGAAAAGTTTCGACAAAATGAAGTTAGCTTTCATACCGGTTACCACCATGCGGCAAAACATGGGAACATACAATGGAGTGGTTCCTACAAGTAGCGGAATTCCGAGCAATGCCAATACCCAAATTCCCGAATAAAATCAAGATAGAGAAGAGAAGGGAGGAAGCAATATAGCAAAAAAAAAAAATCGGAGTTGGTGAGATTTTTTCTGAAAAGAAAGAAAAAGAAGGCTGGATTCAATGCGAACAGTTTTGCATCATGTAAAAATTGCTGATATTCTTCCCAACCTGTGTTTCTGGTCAGAACCATGTAGCTTGCTGTCGAGTTAGAGCTAAGTAGCATCGTAGAGACCCTGAAAACACATAAAACTTACATTTCTCACATCTGCATCTCTGACATCAAGATCTGTGGTCACCATTATAAACTTCACTTTGGTATTTGTCAAGTACCCATAACTGCAAAATTTGGACTATGAGCCATACACATCACATGTAAGACGAAAATGAAGCAAATCTCCATTCTATTTTAGCCAATACTTACACTTTATAGTTTTCGGTTGGATAAAGCAAACCCAGAAATGTCTCATTTAGCGTTGGGCCTGATTTTTTCGGGTTGTTCACTGATGAAAAAAAATGTGTTGAAGCCAATTATAGAACAGGTTCAGGTTCAAATGAAATGTTTTGTGATAGGATTCTCACGCAGATGCAAATGAAAAAGCTGATTGTACCTAAAAAATGGGTTTAGGGTGTGTGCGGTGAACACACTATGCAGTGCCCATGTGGCACTGCGGAATTGGTGTGGAGGAGAGAAGGTGTTTAAAAACTTTGCTGACCGCTGACCGGTCAATCCCGCCGTGCCATGAGTGCCCCATTTCCCTAAAAAAACTGAGCATAAACTCTACTGAAGTCTTTCCTTTGGTTGGCTATACTCTTCTTCCTCTCTTCTATATAACCTTAACTCTAAAATTGAGTTGCAAAATTGCCAAATCCTTTTCTGTGATCTCATACTATGTGATCAAAGGCTCTAACTCTATAGTTGAGTGGTAAAGTTCACAAATCTTTTTTCTGTAATCTCATACTACGTGATCAAAGGGTAGGGCATGTTCCTGTTTATATATTGCTAGAAGGAGTTCAGCTGATTTAGTAGTGAACCAAATGCAATACTCATACAGAAATATCTCTCTCCATAATACATGTTCCACGACTTCGCAGATCCAAGAATCAATTACCTATAGAGTTCTCCAGGACAGACCACTAATCAACTCCGGGATTTGCAAGAATGGATCCCCGTTACTCACACATTTGAATCTCATCAACCGATTTCCACAACAAACAAATGCAATTAAGAAAATTAGAAAAATCTAAGTATAATACCACACCTCTTTCATCAACCACATCAAGAGAACAATGAACGATGTGATGAAGCTTGAGCGCATCGTCCGCCTCAGTAAAACTCTGTATGTACAGAGGATTGTTCTGCCAGATACGCGAAAATTCATACACAAAATTATTCACCTCATTTGATCATGATTCAGCCAGCACTTACAGAACAGATAAATCTGCAAAGGTAACCAGCAGCGCACCTGGTGGCCGACGACGGCGACGCAGACGATCATTGTTCCCTACCCGACGGTTCAGCTCTGAGGTCCGACAATGAACAAGATTACAAGACAAAACATAATTTGCGGCCTGGGCCAAGTCCGGCAGTACATCAAGCCCACTTAAGTTTAAAAAAAAAAAAGTAAATTGTGAAAAGCCTTTAATATTCCGGCGCATTCGCGAATCGCGATCCTTTTTTTGGGGGGCTACATTGGAGGTCGAAGCCGTGAAAATGCAAAGATCCCCTCACTTTGGGTGGCTGAAACGAAAACACAGCGGAATGATATTAGATTCAGTATGTTAAATTGTTGTGAATTAATGGTTGCAATTATCATTAATCTGGTCATAGCATCGTGCACCATAAAACTTCTCTCGATTTGGGGGCGACGAGTTGGACAAAACGCGTTCTTCAGAGTGCGGACACCCCGGCGCTGTAGCAAAAAAATCAAGGGACACCAGCTCTCCGGAAGATTCAGTGACTGCATGTTGACCAC
Organism: Pinguicula primuliflora; assembly: GCA_025802335.1. Classification (NCBI taxonomy): domain Eukaryota; kingdom Viridiplantae; phylum Streptophyta; class Magnoliopsida; order Lamiales; family Lentibulariaceae; genus Pinguicula; species Pinguicula primuliflora. Next base: position 80,467 of record JAOYMZ010000001.1, read on the forward strand.
CCATGGCATTTGGTCGAATATCACCAAGATTTCTACCATGCAATAGGGCCTCATCCCTGAAATACCGGATTTGGAGATGAGTACATTCCAGGCCCTTTTTGGCTAAATTATCAGCTTCCTGCACGGCTGTTTTCCTCCGAGGAACTAAAGTGATGGAGCACTCTCGAATCATGGAACGAATGCGGCGGGTCAAGGGAAGAGTAGGTAAATCCTCTGTATGCCCCTGAATTGATAGGATTGCATTTTTGGCATCTGATTCGAGAATTCCCTTCTGTAATTTCAGGTGTTTAATTGCTGCAATGCCATGATAAATTGCCCAAATTTCCGCCGTAATGCTTGCGCATGTTCCAATTCGGCCCAGGAAACCAAGGATCCAGCGACCTTGATTATCCCAAAGAATACCCCACAAGCAGCACGATTGCTAGAACGGCAGACCGCCCCGTCCAGGAGCCTGAACTCCATCCCTAATTCCAACGCGGCAGCGGCTGTATGTGGATCATCAAGGTTTGGAAAACTATCTGTCGCAGCAGTACACTTCATGATGTGTGTGGTATGATGCATGAAAACACGTATTGTTTCTTCAGTTGCTGCCTGTATTGTTGAGCATATTTCTTTACCGACTACTGCATGACCATTAAAAATTTCGTTATTGCGTGATAGCCATATTCTCCAACATGCTGTAGGAAATAAAGCCTGCCAATGAAAAGAATCAGAAGAAATAGATAAGTTATATGGTGAACCCATTCCCTTATTGTTGTGCTCGTGTAGAAATAAGCTGGGAGGTTAGTAGAGAGGCCCCCCAGATATCTCTAGCACAGTCCCTTAGAGTATGTAGGGATGTTTCCACGTGAGAGCAAATATGACTGCAGTTAGGGGGAGAAATCCCTCTGAATTCGTCCGGAGCACATTATGAATCAGCTTCCAAAGGAACATCCTAATGTTTTTAGGAAGCTCTATTGACCAAATTAGCTTCTATATAGGGTCAGGAGCTTGACTTATGGAGCTTAGACCCGTATTCATAGCTGATGCACAAGTAAACTTCCCAGTGGAAGAATGACTCCAGATGAGAAAATCTTTCCCCGCATCAAGTGTTGGCGAGTTACCATCCAGGCAATGAGATCAGCTGGGATCAAAGTGTTAAGTCTGCTGATATCCCAATTCCCCAGGAGATCAACAAAGTCAGAGACTGTTAAGTCAAGGTCCGGCTGTGGGATGTGGGGTGGGATATAGCGGCTAGATGCAGCGGTTCTTTAAAGGGATGCCAGACATCTAGCCAAATCCTCGCGTGCTGGCCATCCCCAATCACCCATTTGGAGTTGGCTTTTACCACCTCGAAGAGGCGAGATATTTGAGACCATAGATGTGAGCCGCCAAGAGGCGAGATATTCGTGATCTTTCAATTGATCCAATTTTATGTTCGAATCGTTCATTTGTATGGTTTGTTACTCTTGAAAATGCGGACCCGGCCCATCATTCAGACTCTGGCATGGTGAAGAAAATAGATCCAACCCTAAACTGGTGTCGGGCCTATTTTATTAGAAAGATAGCCTCATTGAAAACATAAGCTCCCCGTCATTCTAGGCAGCAACGGAAGCAAATGTGGGCCTTAACCGTGCCTTTGATACCATCTTGAAAATGTGGATCCGGGCCATAATCTGGAATCGGGCCTCATGAAGAAATTGGACCCGAGCCTAATCCGATATGGGCATATTTTATTAAGAAAATGAATTACCCTCGATAAAACCATAAGTTCATGGTGTTTGATTGTAGTCCACCTATTTATATTGGTTAATTTTCTTATGAGGTTTCCTGTGGAACATTTTTCCCAACAGTTACTCACGGCCGTGTGTTTGTGTGTATGCAGCGATACAGTGGAGCAATTGATCAAGGTCATGCTTCGTGTTACTTGATTACATATGCTTTCGTTTGGGCTCATGAATTTGCTACTGAATAGAATATCGAGCTAGAAATTATAATGCTTATGATGACGCTAAACATTGTTTTGGGATTGTAAAGAGTGTAGAGTGAAAGAAGCCGGATAGGTTGTATATGCTGCTTTAAGCCTGTTGCGGTGTTGAGGGCATTAGAAAGTTTGATAAAGATGAAATGATGACTGATGATTGTATATCAGTAAGCTAGAGGGGTTTCAAATTCGCAAATGGTACTTAATTTAGAGTCATTTTGTGACGTGTACTTAATTTTGTATAAAAAATTAAATATACGTAGCATTACTCTTTCAAATTCTTTGACTGGTCCTTGTTCATAATATACAGTAATGGGTTAGTGATTCTCAGCTCAACACATCTTATGCATGCGATCGAATTGGCACATGTTTGAAATTTTCTGAAGCTTGTAAGAATATATTGTATGGAACTGGCTCATGAAAGTCCAATGTGATCGGGTTTCTGCGAGAGGTTTTCTCAACATATCTGTTTTATGTGCATTCTAAATACCTTGTTGACACTCCACTAGAGGGAAATATGTAACTCAAAAGACCGTCAAACAGAGGGGATTTGCTTTCATGAGTCTGAGGGTGAATGGATATTTTTCAGGACTTGGTCTGGATAGACCAGAAGGAATCTTTCATGTTTCCTCTTTTTATCTGTTATTGACTTATTTATGACTTTGTTATTTGGTTCCGTGTTTATTAAAATCTAAATATCTATAAGTATTAAGTAGCTTTCTACCAGTGGTTAGAATACTACAAATACAAAAGTAGACTTGTATATAATGATATGTGGCGTTTATCTCAATTTTTTATATCTTGTCTTTTAAGAGTGTAAGCTCACATTTATTATATATTGGCCCACGTGCGTGTGCACTTGGTCGGGTCTGTTCCAAATTTTCTACTCCAATGAGAGGATTATCTCTCTTTTTTATAACGTAGGCAACCCTACTAATGTAGTTAAACTCAACGCTCTACCGCAGTAGCTTGCAATCCATGGTAGGGAGGTAAGTCACACTTGGCAAGTCATATGTGATAGGTTTATATCACTGAGGAAATTTGAACTCATGAACTTTGAGTGCAATTGTCACTCTAATAGCCACTGGGGCAACCCCTATTTGACCAGAAGATTACCTCTTGACATTAGCTTTACTATTCCAGCCAAATGTACCAAATATGATCAACAATTTGGGATGGCAGATACATAAAGTTGGAGTTGTCTGATACAGTAGTAGCAGGGATTCAATTCAAACAACCTTCTGTACGATCACAA
>JAOYMZ010000001.1:105243-123628 GCA_025802335.1 Pinguicula primuliflora
ATCGACCGAGGCAGACATTTTCAAATCAAAAAAGTTTGAAAGATATTATTCGTTCAGATATTTTTCTTTTGATCGATTTCTGATGGTGATGAATATCTTGTGTTGGTTTATATTTATCTGAGGTGGAGAAAGTATTTGCGGAACCTGAACTGCCTAAGTACCCATATAATACGTTAAAGTCCTATTTTAGGCACAAGTATTATTTCTAGTGTTACTTCTTATTTGTAGAAGTTGAGATGTTTTACACGAGTGATTAAATATATTATTTACCTACCCAAAAAAATTCGTTTAAATTTTTTATTTTAATTACATATAACAAACTTAACACTAGCAGATTACCCCTATCTTAAAGTTACGACCACCATAAAAACAATTACGAATCGAAACTATATGAAGTCGGTTATATGGAAGGGCACAACGTGCTAATAATTATGGTGACCTCAATTTTGACAAACGATGAGCGGTTTTAAAAAGAAAAAAAGGGAGAGTGAGAAAAAAATTTAATATACTATATAATAAAATAATCAAAATCAACAAAAAAGAAAGGAAAAATGAAAAGAAAAAAAATAAAAAAGACATAAGAAGCAAGCACGTCTCCGCGCGTGAAATACCTCGGACAGGAAGAGATGACGTGGCATACGAAACAACGGAAGAATTTGATGTTTGGGAGGGGAAATGGTGTTGTTTCGAGACTTGTTTTAATATATAGAATTAAATTATTAAAATAATTTTTATCTATTTAATTAAAATATATTGATTAAATTTAATTTGATTATAAAAAATATTTATATTTAAATATTATTATAAAAATATCATGTTTATATTTAAAAATGAAAAAAATACGGTTCTTATTTTTAAAAATAGAATTAAAAAAAAAAGAAGAGGAAACACTAGTACTTATATTATGCAAAAAATTCATTTTTTTAAAACGATACACAATTAGAATCATAAACAAGTCGCGCAAAATAGGCCTTAAGCGGGCACTTAGATTAGGCTATATTCGAGTAGAGCGAAGGACAGCTGTCCAGCATCCAGGCGAACAAAGGTATTTTTTTGGTAAGTTTTTTTTTTTTTTTGGCGAACAAAGGTATTTATAAACAGAAATAACAGCTGAAAAACAGTGGCGTGTTTGAGTTGCAGGTTTTAGTATTTGCTTTCTTGTGGGCATGAGAGGAGATTGGAGGAAAATAATATAGGGGACATTTGAGTCTATTAGATTGGTTACAGAAAATTGTGCAAAATATGGCTTTACAGCACCAAATTGGGAGTGTCGTGTTAAAAATTTCTAAACCATAATAAATGAATACTATCCGTAGCAAAGTTGAAACGAAGTTATCCGCAACAAGTCCTCATAATCTCAATCAACTATTAGTCTTTCCATTTTTTTGTCTTTTCATAAATTTTCCACCCGTATAGTCAATTCCAATTCTGGCTATCTAAATCATAATATTAGATAGCATGAGATCAGTTAATGATACTAGAATTTATGTAGTTAAGCAACAAAATGCCGAGTCATCTTAAATCCAAAAATACCCAATAAAATTCATTTTGGTCGAAATAAAGTTCATCTCTAGAACATTCAAATTCTTCAAACTTCTGCAGACGATTCAAAAAAAAAATATACATACCTGGTAAGATCAAAATATCCATTTTGCCGAAGCTGATACCAGATTGATCTCCATGCGATCTCCAACAAATTGCACTAGTCTCAAAAGGAACCCCAGTTCATGACATACTTTGATCGACTTCACTCTCAGAGAGGGGGATCATCACGTATAGAATGAACGAACCAATTCTAGCAACATCTCCCATTGAAATCGACCAATCCTACCGAGCGATTAGGGCCAGGCATTCTTCGTCTTTCGGGTTGAGAGCAATGACAGGGAAGAACACCCACCAAATACTACCTCGTTGTGCTTCTCGGGAAGTTCGTAGATCATTATCCCAGGGCATGCAGATTGCAGTGTATATGTGCTTACTGCCGACTCTTGAATTAAGAGTCACTCCTGCTGATGATGAAGTTTGAGAAATGAGTTCCATTTATGAAGGCATCATCATCTCTTGGATTACTCCATTGGGCTACTCTATGGCGATAGACGAAGAGTCTCTCACAATATCAAATCCAAGGCGTCCAACCTTCGTACATGTTGCAAAGGTTGTTGATGTCTGTTGCTTGCCTGAGCAGAAAATCAACTTGTTCTGCAACGCTGATTTCCCTGACATATCGATGTTTATGTTAGAAGATTAAATTCCTCTGTTAGATAAGGCGATCGCCAAGCCCATCTAGGCGTTAGGTGGTCGCCCTCCATACTGCCCGAATGCAGCCTAAGCACCCTCGAGAAACAACTGGCTGGTCAGGAGCTGCCTAGCACCTAAGCAGCCTAGAGATTTAGGCAGACGCCTAGGCCGCTTAGGTGCTAGGCAGCCCACCCAGTTGTTTCTCGAATACTATCAAATTCATAAGATAGGTTTACTACCATGCATTTAGCAAGGGAATGAGATACCTGTTATCCGTGATATCTCGACCATCGAGTTTCATCTCCACTCGTCTCAAAACCGAGATTGCATAAGCATTTTTTCCTGCATTTAGCAAGGGAATTCAAGAGCACAATGAGCCTATTGAACGAGAATGAGGACGAAAGACGAGAACAAAGGATGCTGAAGGGGATGCCATTTGTTACAACATTAACGCAAGGACATCAAGTGCAAAAGTTTCAGCTCATTACCAATTTGTTCTTGGCTGACAGGCTCTATGGCAGTGAAGGAAGTTCTTGGCAATTCTCCCTCATCCTTCACTTTGTCGAGAAGAGGTTCTGCACCGTTCTGCACTGGGTGAATACTAGAGCTTTCCTGATACAATAGAGGTGCCATGAGCGACCAATAAAAACATTATCTGCTAAGTAAAATTTATATATCTGTTCCTAACCTGCTTAATTTCATAATCTGATAACATGTCTGGCATTTCATGTCCATCACCTTCCGCATCTTGGCTACGACAGCTGCCTGAAGTTTGCGAAGTCTCATCAAGAACATCGACGGCTTCCTGAATACTTGCCTCTGCAGATTCACCACCATATGACACACTGACGTCACTACTTAAACTAAATGGAGGAGATATCCATTCACTATCTGATAAAGGCATTTCACTCGGACTAAAAGCGCCCCCATCTTTCTTTCCATGCGTGCTCATGAGCATCTCACCCTTCTGGGTATCATCATACTCAGCACTAGAAACAGTAAGGTCAGCGCTTAATGGCTCAATTTCCTCTGACCTTCCCTGCAGGTTCTCTCCTACACCTTCAAGAGCCTGAAAAAGGCATGCCGATAAACTTACACGATCAACGATAAATTATGCAAAAAGTACATCCAGGTCATTACTTTGTGTAGATTCCCAGCATGAAGACCTGCAGCCCTTGCCAGTCTGGTCAACAAGGAAAAGAGCTCTTGGACATGCGATGTAAGAGATGGCACTAGAGGTTTGAAGACATGTAAAGCTTCGTTCAGTCTACTATAGTAAGACTGGAATATGGCTTGTCCGTGAATGGGCGCTATCTCTGATTTAATTTCCTTTTCCCTAGTCATAGCATCGGTCATCGCAGCCACGTCTTTTGACAGCAGAGATTCAAGCGGAATAAGGACCATATTAGCCTATTTAGGTCAAAGATGAACACGTTTAAATGTCTTACCTTTTCCATTTGGCTATCCAATATATCACACTGACAAAAAGCAATTAACTAAACAAAATACAATAATCATAAAACTACACCTTTGATAGATCTTCGATAAGAGAAGCATGTACGAAAGCAGCCTCTTTCCCCAAACTGTGCACATCATGAAGACCCTCTGTTATTGCCAAAACCTGTCGGAAGAAATAAATATTTAGTGAAGTATTTTCCTCTCCTTGTGCTCTCGTTCGGGATGTTTCCATCTTCGGTCTATGCGCAGGAGGGTTATATTTCTGCTTTTCCTTAAATATCAAAGCAAACAGGGAAATTCACAATTATGAAGTCACCTCAAGTACATTGCAATTCATTTGTATAACGTCATCCAGTCCAGACCCTTATTTACCAAAATACTCTTTCTATCTATCATATGACATTTTTCTTGAACTTTTGGATCAAATTAGTTCAACAAGGACATCAAGGCACTTGAAAATATATTCAGACAACTGTATAAATACATGTGTGCAAGACCAAGACAAACCTCTTCGAGTATGGAACCACATTCAGAAGTCAGAGCAGTATGTCCTCGAACCATACCCACATATGAAGATAATCCCACACTGGCTTCATAAGCAGAGTCCCTCATATCAACAAGAGTGCTCTGCAAATTAACTGCGACATTGGAAGCTTTGAGATTGCAATTGCACCATAAGTTGAATGTCACTTTAAAATAGAAAAAAACGGCTATTGAATTGGTTGAAGATAAAGAAATTGAGAACATGGATGTGGAACTGGTGGTCCAAGATACGAAAATCGATATTTGATACTGGAGCACTTTCTCGATTCAGAAAGGCAATTGACAACAAGGTAAAAAGAAATACTTTTTAATCCAGGACTGAAGAATGGAAATTGACAAGCTTTACTTTCGAATAGGCTAAAAAATCTAATGGCAGATAAGGAAAAGAAAAAAACAGCTTTCTAAGATCAATCTTAATCTGTTCCAGACAAAAACATTTGAGATATAGAACTTTCTAAGATCAACCCTAATCTGTTCCAGATGATCATAACCAGAGAAATCTGTACCTACATCTCACCTGATGCAGATTTTGCTTTTAGTGAAGCCATTGAAAGCTCATTAGTTGCAGTAACTAAACCATTTGATGCTGCTTCCATGTTAAATTGTGCACGCCTCCATTCCTTCTCAGCTCCTGAAGCACGGTCAAAAGAACAACGTTCTCAGGATGGACTAATCTTGAATTGCAGCACAACAAAAATAAGAAAAGGTCTTCAGACTCACGTGCAAAAGAATGATATGTAACATCCAGTTTTGTTATTGCATTTTGGTAAGACTCATGCCATGTTCCACTATCACCTATACCCCTAATTATGCCATCTCTAGAAGCCTCAAACTCTGATATGGAGATGCAAATTTCCATAATGTCAGAGGCATTTTTTCGCACTTCCTGCAACAGGTTACGCCGCTTAATCAGATGATCATGGAATTCTAGAGGTATCCCTGAAATTCTAGCTTGAACATTTACGGGAAAAGAAGGATTCGAATCCCCACAGGCCCAGCCCAGTGCCCTTTCTAGCTGCCCTTCTGCTGCAGCTGAACTTCCATCACAAGAATTCAGACATTCAAGTGCTCTAGCTATTATGGAAATCGATGATCGCATTCCTTCAAGCAATTTTGGCCTGTTAGTATTCAAAATCACTGGAAGCAGATGGTTATCATTTGGAAGAAATTTATGAGTAATCAATCTGGTAATTTCTAAGGGTCTCGAGGTGATATTCTGCATCCATTCCATTTTTGCAATCTCCAAGCTGGTCTTCAGAAAAGCATCTTTAAGCTCATCAACCTGCCTCTTCATGATAATGGCAGCTGATCTTGCGGCTTTGAAAGTTTCATGCACATTGCAGTACTCTTCCAGCATGAGCTGTAATCTTCTAGCAGCCCCATAATCTTGATCAGTGGCAGGATCCTTGATTGACCCTGTTCTTCCCATCAGTATTTTGATTTTCCTGTCTAATATTGCCAAAAAGATAGGAGCAACTCTGTTCTTTAAATACATGAAAATGTGCTCTTGAAACTGGCCCTTGAGCTTTTTCTTTAAAATATCAACAAGTTGATCATGCCCTAAATTTTGATCGAGAGATGCAGCTACATCATGTAAACAGGACTCAAGCAGAAGATCCACCAGAAAAACCTTCCATATAAAGAAGGCACGACTGTTCTGTAACCCCGCAAAATTCCATATATATTCAGATAACGAATGCCCTGAATTTTTTGAGTTTATAGTATCAGTAATGCTTATTGAGAGAGCGGGAGAAGGGTTAAATGACGACATCAATGTTTGATCAAGTAATTCTAAATTGGAGAAAGAATCAAATAGAGCAGCCACAAGCGCTTTCCTTTCCATGAGTGATTCCACTTCAGGTTCAGTTGTAATAAGGGATTGTAACTGCAATTCAGCTTCAACCAAACTGTCATTTATATCAGTTTCTGTCTTCTCAAGAGATGACGTCTGCAAATCTTTCTGGTCCCATGTCTGATGGAGTCTGTCCAGTTGCACTCTACAAGCTTCTTCTTGAGATGCTAGTTCCTCAGCCTCTTCCCAGGACAACAGATCCCTGCCCTTGACAGTCTCCTCCTCAAGAGCCAGCTGTTGCTCGGTGATGAGACCCACTTTCACAAAATAATTTGATTCAAATTCAACCAAATAATCCCTCTCTAGCTCAACCTGTGTAAGCCGCTCAAGTGCCGTGTCCACTAATCCCCAAATATTGGAGATGGATCCAAAAATATCCATAACATCTGAATTGAATGAAATAACAGATTTCATCAGAATGGGGACAATTACGTCAGTAACATTCCCAATGAGGTTTTTACAGACTCGAATACTGGTTCGGAAAATAGAAGCCCAGCTTGCCTGCGAGATGCAATTTGAATTATTTGCATCAGTCTCTGTATCATAGATATTAAATCCAGCAAGCAGCTTTTGCTCAGCAAGAAAATCTGTAACAAACACACATTTTTCTATTTGCTCTTCAAACTCAATAAGAAATGCCTCAAGAGCAGATTGCGAGCTAATGCTGCTTTTTATTTGTTCGTCACAATGATCCAGGCTTTTCTTTGTTCTTATCTTAACATCGGAAAATAAGTTGCTCACTGCTGTGCCTAAAAGAGTTGGGAAATGCTCTCGCTTCTCTTCAAAATCCATGTGGACCTCGTTGTTCATTACAGTTGGTCCCGAACCAAAGGATTCCTCATGCATCTTGAGGCCTGCATGATGCATGTAGTTCATGAAAGCAGATACGAAGTGTTCCTTGGCTTCTGATTCAGTTTCTGATCTAATGGACATTTCAAGTGCTGAGCCTTCTTCCTCCATTCTCAATATATCTGCAGAGTAATTTGTTAACTTGAGGCAGAGATCATCATAGTTGATCCTAGGAGAGTCAATTCTATCAATGTGCCCACTATTGACAAGTTCAGTCGCCTTCTGTCGGGCAATTGAAATAGCTTCCGATGAGAGATTTTTCAGCGAAATCAAAATTTGTGCCCACGCATGCAGAGGGCTGGTTGTTATATAGTTCAATGGCAAGATCCGCCGCATAGCTAACGAATATATCTGCATAGCAGCAATAGCAGAAGCAAGCCCACGAGCCAGTTCAGCAACTGAATGAGAAACTTCCCCATCTATGTCGTGGCATTGAATTTGTGTTGGTTCGGGAACTATAGTCCATGGGACTCCAGCGTCTGTAACAGCCGATGTAAGTGATAAAGCTTCTTCAGAACCAGTTAGTTCTATTAACGACTTGAGTTCTGGAATTGAACTACTCCTTAAAGCATCAAGAATCCTTCCATGCTGATCAATCCAGGTCACAGCTTCTCGGGCTTTCTCCATGAGTACAGCCTGTGCTTGAGTGAATTCTCGAACCTCTATATCAAATAAGGTACCACTTTGTTCTGAATTGCAAGTAGCTTCAGCAACAACAGATCTTGCAGATGCCTCATACTGAATAAGGTTAGATCTCTCTTGGTCAGCGCGATGGAAATGACTTGATACAATCTCATACTGGTTTAAAATGCTAACGAACCTCTGGAAATTATTAAGAAATGTCAGATAAAATTGCAATATATCAGCGGATTCGAGAGTGCAACAAGGGAGAATTGTAATGAACCTCCATAGCTGCTTCAACTGCGGGCAAGGTAGATAGTAAAAGGTCGTGATGTTCCTGCGCAAATTACAAATTAAGTTCTTGATGTTGCAATAACAAATATGCTTTTGCTGTTGACACTGCATGAGAAGCTCCAATAACAAACAAAATGGATAACACACTGAAGCGCAGATGAGGTAGAAAAAATAATCAAGGTTCTTGGACCGGGCAATTTATGCTGCACGGGACACATTCAGATGCAATAAAGACTAAACTAGCAGTATTACATGAAGAAAACAGCCAAATATTAGAACTTCCATCCAGAAAAAACACAGGCCAGGGAAGTGTAAATTCGAGCTGCTTCACAAAATCATATATATTCTTCAATACTTTCTTTATATGAATAAATTCTTCAATAGTAATATGACCTGATTCTTTAAAAAATTAGAGATACAATTCTGAACCTCATGTTTGTTACCTGCAAAGAAACACGAATTTCTTGGGCACGTGATGCGAACAGGCTTAGGCTTACAGCAAGTTCCATGCCCTTTCTTTCCTCGCCAACAACAGCTGCATCATCGTGAAAATTCGCACGTGTCCATTCCACGAGTGGATCCCACACAAAAACCTCTAACAACATCAATATTATATCCTTATTTTTCCTCAGAGCACCTAAAACAGACTCACAGTTAGCCCTAAAGGGGCCTTCAATACCAGTTAGCCCTATTGCTGCTCCAATTGTTTGGGTAAGCCGGAAGGGAACAATTTCTGGGATTTTTAATCTCTGACCCTTGTCAAAGCACACATTGTAATCGATATGGACAATATCGCCACTAAAAAAATCCACAAGGATATTATCCAAGTGTCTGTCACCTAAGCCCAAAATGTGTCCGACCATACTCATGGCCGCTACACTTCCAGAAAACCTGCAAAGTTTAACAGAGTGAATAACTGAACTTCATCAAGGTATAACAGATTAACATGCCAAAATGCTAGTGTGCCATTTTCAAGCAAGTTGGAATCCTCAGGCACTTTCTATTTTCTTCCAATGACTGGCTTTTCTTAGATTCATGTGAAAAGGGTCGTTAGTTCTTAATATGAGGTCTTGTATAATTTTCACTATGTTCCCATAGTGGTGCGGTTACTACGAATTAACTACGCATTACATCCTGATTCAGCCCTCTTAATTACATGGCTTCTCTGTTACTTATAGAGCAGATGGAAGATGAAACTAAATTTAACTTGCACAAGTACCACCAGACTAATAACAATGTACATTTATGCAAGCTTATCAATATCCTACTTCTTGATTACATAGGACAGCAGAAGTGTTAGTGTATCAATCTTTTATCTCTAGGGCTTCTAAGTAACATGGGTACCAGAAAAAATCGGCACAGACACTTGGAGTAAGCTTTAGGACCAACACGCACTACCTTTTCAGTTTTAAACTCAAGCCCTTGAAACCTTCACTGGCACACCAAAGCTCTTGATATAGAAGTTGCTTTGGCGTCTCATTCATGAGATCTAAAAGAACTTTACGCTTAACATCATGCGGCCAATCTCTTCTCGAGATTACTTTCCTTATGCCTTTTTCTTTAAGTGCTGGAATAATTTTGCCATAGAACATGTCACTCGGCCGTGGCACTGGAGGAGCTGCATTACTTATATCCTGACCCAATGCAGAAAGCTGTTGCAACTGTGTTCTTTTCTGCCATGATTTAAAGACACTGTATATACTAATCGAGTTATCCACCCACTGAATCAGCCCAGCTCTTCCACTAATGGGTGTTACAGAATAGGAACGTATAGCAACTGACTGCTTGCGTGTAGCTGATGACGACTGCAGAAAACCGTTGACTGATTGAAGTAACTGCATAATTCTTGCATCAAGACGCAGGTCTTCTCGGCCTTTCAAAAGATATGTGTACCTCAGACCGTCAGAGCCCACTACGACAAGTTTCTTGGGCTTAGTTTTGGTGGGTAGAATGGCTACCTGTTCGGAAAATGAAGCAATAGTTACAATTTGCTGGTGCAAGCTATCTGACTCACTCTCCGATTCAGATAGAATTATTTGTTTCTCAAGACCAGGCATAGGCACACTAGAAGACAATAGAGAAGCCAATCGGGGGGCAACTTCCCCTAACGAAACCGAAGGCTTCCTCTGATAGGATGCCAAGGACGTAGCAATAGACTCGAATTGTCTCCAGACATCCCCTAATGCCGTAACTGATGGAGGTGGAGTCTTAAATTTTGTGATTGCCAAGTCTATTTTTTCTTTATACTCCTCCAAAAACCATAATTCGTGGGGTGTTTCAGGTATCCTAGAAGTAGAAATCAAACGACGCTCTAAGACCACAACAATAGGAGCCATCATAGCCGTATACTTTGCAGCATTAATCTTGTTTTTCTCCCCCTGAGTCAAAGTTGTATTTTCAGCAATTCGAGCAGCCTCCTCTTTCAATAAATTTATACGCCTCATAACATCTGATTTGTTGCAAATAGAAAAATCAGTTTAGAACATAGCAGTGATTCCTCGGTAAACACAATGATGCAAACTCATCGTTCACCAGGAAGCAGAATCTAGAGGAATAGAAGAACAGAAGCAGAGAAGGGATTTCCAGCTTCAAGTAGTATTCAGGTGATATGTGGTAGCATATTCATGTTATGCGTGCATGTAACCAATCCATACTAAGTATCAAGTAAAAGCAGCAGGAAGAAAAGTATCACCTGCATGAAGATCCTGAAGCGTTCCAAGCCACAATTCCTCCCAGAGGACAGTTACATTTTCAAGCTCTTTTATCATCAGTTGAGCATCTTCAACCAATCTTGGATACAATCCCTTCTGCAGATCATAATGATGCAAACTTTATGTAGCATAATCAATACCAAGCAAACCTGGTACCATGGTATTCAAATCCAAAAAGATCAAGATTATTATGATCTACTGAATTACACCAAGGAAGGGATACCAATGGTACACGTAATCACGCCCTGAACTCCATCATAATTTTATTAAGGACTGGAGTTCTTTTTTCCAAATAAATTTTCATTAAAAGACCCAAGAAAGGTAAACATGTTCTTTTTTCAAGTTAGCATTTGAATAAAAGCCTAACTTGGACAACTGTACTGGAGAGATGAACGTTCATTACTTAAAAAGCTTAAGCATGGTGGACCGTTAACCAAAGGTTCGTATCAGTATTATATTAACGGACCTTTTCATCTAAAACCGATGCAAAATAGAGAGACGTTAGATGACATAAATTACGTAAGAATCTCTTTCTTCTTCACAAGACTATGATGAGGAACCAGCCAGAGAGTCTCACCAACCAGATGAAAAGGCAAGCACACTTAAAAGACGGTCCATAGGTCCATTGCACTATAAAAAACACAAGTTGAAATAGGAACATGGAGAGATTATCTAAAAGTTAACAGATACCAGATCTTGAATAGAGACTGACTAAGCAAACAATTCATGTAGATATAATCCAAAACTAATTCCGAAAGGCAGCAAGCGCCATTCGCTAGGTATTGAAATTCTCATCGTATATGACGTAATAGTTTGCACCAATAAATGCATAATGCATGCATAACAGGGTTCGAAAATGTAGCATGCAGTAGAAGAATAATCAGTTATTGCAATAAAGGCAATAGCTAACCAAGTAAGCAAGAATCTTCTGAAGTTCCTCTGAAGGTTCCTTCTCAGGAGAATTTGCATCAACCAGGGTCGGGTAAATCAAAGACCATGGGGAAAGTTTTGCCAGCATTACAAGCAACGTCTCTAACTGCTTTCTCACCAGTTTTTCAGGATGGGAGCTTAATTGAGCAAATAATTGTGGTGTTATGTCCTTCAAGAATAGAATATTTGATCAAAACTATAGCATTTTCAATTTTTTTTTTTTGAGATTTTTTATATAACGACTTACCTGCCAGGGTAGTAGAGGGGCCTTCAAAAGTGCAGGTTCAAGAGTATCTTTCAATTCCACACCGTAGTTGACCAGAATGTGCAACACATAAAGCGTAGACTTCAGGGTGTAATTTACATTCTTAAACCTCGAGTCAACGTTACAACCAGTTAACTGGCCATCAAAGCTCTTCAGAGATGAACTTGAAAGATAATTTAGAAAAGCTTGAGCAGCTTGACCGAACAGAGAGAGCCTTCTACGTCTTAAAGACCAACATACATCAACCAAATCAGCCACTGAAGAAGCTAGTTCTGCTTCACCTATAGTACAGTAAGCTGAAGCCAAGCACCTCTTGAACTCAGAGGACAGCTTAGTCAATAGGTAATTGCTACTACAATCTTTTCTGTCAGGAGCTCCAGCGGCAGTTTCTATAGCATCAACTATTGGTTGCCACAAAGGCTTCAGCTCATTCCCACTGTACGGGCATTCACATTCAGTAACAGAAATATTGGAATTTCCACTTCCGTCACGTGACTCTCTATTGTCACATCTTCCTGAAAAAAGACGGGAAACTATATCTTTAACACGCAATTTCTCTTCTTCATTTAATGTGAATCTCTCAGCATGGATTTCAGGAACATGAATGGGAGAAGGAGAACACTGAAAAGCCGTCTTTCTGCAGGGGGATTTGGAGGCAGTAGCTTGAGTGTAACACCAAGAAGCATACAAAACCCATGACTTTCCCATCATTGGGCAAAGAAGTGTGGATGTCTTCCTAGCAGTACTCACTAGTTCCTCAATAATAAGAGAGATCCTCGAGTCAGAGCCTTGATTACCATCAAGAGAGATTGGCTCTTTGCCTGCAGAAGAGTTTTTACAGCCCATGAATTCTTCTTGTATCTCAAGAACAATGCTGTCCAATTTTTCACTTTTAGAATCTTCGAGTAGCCAATTAGAGAATTTTAAACATGCCTTGCTTTTTAAAGCATTTTCCTGAAAATTGCACGCTACTGTTGAACAAGAATCAATGAACGGATGAACAAATGACCACAGCCTCTTATATGCAGCTTCAGTTTTCTTTTCAACACGCAGGACGAGGGCATTCTCATATTCCGAAGTGGATATAAAATAATCACGTAAACTTTCATCAGAACAAAGGAAAGCACGTCCTTTGAGGTAGTTGTTCAGTCGAGTAGCCAACATTAAGTTCCTCTGCTTGCGTGCCAATATAATTAAATTTTTACAGAACTCAAGAGTCATTGGTGTCGTTGGAATCGTATTCTGACATATTCGCAATACTTTTAGCCACATATTGCAATCTTGATGGTCTAGGTTACAGGGGAACTGGATGTTGTGGATATACATAGTTAATAGAGACTGGAAGGACTCAGTAAGGCTGTCTCCGAGCTTGCAAACCCCTTCAAATGCAGAAATGCAATACAACTGATTGACATGTGGCGCTGCCTCCACCAGTCCATCAAGTGGCAGAACAGAGAATGCCTCCTCCAACATTAACTGGGCCTTCTGCAACTCATGGGGTACCTTATCTACATTCCCCTCAGCACGAAGAAGCATTGCCTGCAAAAGCATTTGTTCGCTTCTTTGCAAAGCCAACCTGGGATCAAATGTGAGTTCACTGCAGCTTTTGGGGGTCAAATCAAGGTATGACCGTGCTGCCTCGAAATCACCTTCATCAAAGCTAGCCAAGGCTTGAATTGAATTTATTTCATTTCCAGCAGTGGTCAAAGCTCCAGAAAAACCCTTTCCTGCATATTTTGCACGAAGAGCTTGCAGCTCTAATAGCCAGGACTCCAGAGACTTCCAATCAGAAATAGCTGTATAGCACTCAATAATACAAGCAACGGCAAATTGTATACCACCAGAACTCATAGATGCAAGTGATTCTTCAGTATTTAATAAGTCGATAAAATAAGCAGCAGCATTCTCATACTGGCCTTTTGCCTGGTACGCAAGGCCGGTAATCAATGAAAAATGCCCCCAGCTTATGTCATCCGTTGGTCCATGGTTTTCACTAGAAAGCAGAGGAGAAAACACCAACATTGCCCATTTCTGCAAACCAACCAATGCCTCAGATTCATGATTCTTACACAGAGCCAAAGCCAATTTCCATACACCTCTTAAGATATCACCACGATATTTCCCAATGTTCTGCAGATTTTCATGCGACTGGACTGTTGACTTTTCTGATGGTGCCGAGGCCACAATGTTGTGTATTTCCAATAATCGAAGTGCACAATACTGAATGGTGGCATGGTTACACTGGAGTGCCAGTCCAGCATCCATCATTGGCTCAGTTATTCGAGAAAACCATTCCTCACATACTTTCTTATTTGCCCTGAAAAATAAAGAGCTTGTCTTGGAAGCATGAGGTAAGATGATTGAGCCTTCGTATGCATTATAAACATTTTTCCTCAATGCCTCAACAAACTCTAGTAATAATCTCATTGGCAATAAATGAGCATAAGAGCCTATCAGATTTAAAGCTCCATCATTTTGTTCTGTTTCAAGCTGCAGTACATGAGAAATATCAAGAAGCATGCGTTCCAAAGCAGCAAAAGTTTGAGTTGGCCCCCCAAGATTAGTCCGAAGTCGAGTAGTAATGCAAAATCTGGCAGCTTCATGTACAGCCCACCAGGAACCTGCAAGGTGGTTGACTGAGCAACTTCTTTCAAGAATGTCTTCCTCCACTTTGATGTCCCACCACAAACCACTAGCATCAACAGTTTGTGCTTCATCCAGCTGAGTCGATAGGCTCTGTGCATTGGTCCGGCAGGTAAGAATTAGCCGTTGGATCCACGATGACAGGGGAACTTTCCATCTCTGTGAAATATAACTCAAAATAGAAACAAGCTGCTGGGAATGTAAGCGCTGAGGCAATTGCTTAAGTGCAAAAATTTCCTTCCAATGCAAGAGAGATCTATTGTCCAATGCAGCTAACTGTGGCTGGCATGAGTAAACTGACCCGCAATCGAAAAGGCCACACATATAAACTGATAAGGGCAATACATCTGAAAGTAACTTCAGATATGTGTTTTTAATGTCCGTGTCTGGATCACCAAGTCTTTCAAGGATTATCTGAGCAATATGAGAAAAGTGCATCGGGTGAATTAGTTTAGCTCTGAAAAGCATTGGAAGAACTGTTGCTACAAAAGCTCGTACTTCTGGTTCCCTATCCGAAGCAGCCACTAAGACCAAGAAAAGCATATCCTGAATGATTTTCGAGCATGAAACTGCTTGGCAAGGGTACAATGGAGCTTTTACATTTTCAAACAAGTCAATAACGTATTGACAAAATTTACGCATCCATTCTAATGCTTCAAGTTTGACTGCCAAAGGAGAATAAATATCGAGAGCTCTAATAATGAACTGGGTGTACCTACTCAAATGAGAAATAATCATTGCAGGATATAGATTCCTCACATTTTTCTCCTCCATGGATATCCCAGATGAAGTTTCAGAAGAAATCCCACTATTATGTTTTCTTATGGGACACTTGCCCATAAAATCAATCATGGAGAGCTTTTCTAATAATTTTAGCAGAGTCACTTGCAATTTCAAACTACATTTGATAGGCAGAATGAAAGGATTAAAATTTTCTGTTAAAAAGGTGGCCAACATTTCTGCCCTGCTAGCATACAGATCATCATCATTTACTTGGCTAGTCAAAAGGCCATCTCTTCCCAAACCAACAGAGCTTAATAATACTTTGGTATTGAAAACTATCAAAGCAACCAACTCACTTTTCGAAAGAGTATTAGAAATTGGCATCAGCTCAAGCTCATTCCCTGCACCTGAATTTTTTCCGAGTATGTATTTCAGCATTTTCAGCTCTTCGAACAAAGATTTGATTGCTTTATCAACGACATCATTTTTACTATGTTGAAGTAAAAAGATATATGTGGCCGCTGCACTTCCAGTAACTAGGTGACTTGGATGCAAGCGCAGCTGAGATATGGGTTTATCAAAACATAGTATCTGATCCACAGATGACGGCATAAGTCCCAGCTTTTGAAGTGACAACAGCTGGAGATTAGTTCTTAGAACACCATGGACCTGGGAGGAAGAAATTTTATCGGTAGGAATTTGGCTTTTATTTGCCACTTCTAAGCTTTGAAACAATATATCCACGACCATAGGGTAAAAAGTGGAAAACCTTTCGCTCAATATTTCTGCCAACAATGTCAAGCACCTCCAAGAATGTTCAATCCATTTTGACCATCCAAATTTTCTTCCAATCATAGACAAGCATCTCAATATAACAGGAACCATCTGTGTAAGAGGTTCACTAATCTTTTCAAGAAAATTAATTTCCAGCAATCCAGATGCCACAGACTGCAAAACTGTACAAAAGCAGGACAGTAAAGCAAGTAATCTTTTGAATTGTTGAGGACTACCTACACTTCCATCCTGGAGTAACATATCCATGTCATCTAAAAACTTCGACAGTAGTCCTAAAGAAAACTGCAAATAATTTACCCAATGTTTCTGAAATTGAAGGAAGCTATCCATAATAACATGCTTATCAGATTCCATACTATCAGGTACCAATGCCCACCCGAGGAGAAGATCAACAATATCTTTGAAATGGGGTTGAAAGCTTCTAAAAAACTTCAATGAAATCAATGTTAACACACCAAGAATCTTTGGCATTAAACTCAAAGGCATCCTCTCATCCTCAAGAAATTCCTGGCAAGCCTTGAGAATTGGCAAAGCATATCTTTCAACTGAAACCATCTCTCCCACATTAAGGAACTCGTTAAGACTTTCCAGAGCTAGTTCCGATGACCCATCGGCGACATTATTCAGTGAAGGTAATGACCATGCAATAAACCCATCAACCAGGCTGCCAAGCATAATATGGTTCTGTCTTCCATTTGAGGCTATTGAAAGTGAACACAGAACAGAACATAAAGCCGCATATGCTGTAGCTGCTGCATGACGAACTGAGCGCAATCTATAGCATAATTTCAAAGAATAATGCCAGTTATAAACTAGAAATATAAATAAGTCATATTGATATCAGTTAACGCATCATACGGGAAGAACTAAAGCAATGCAAATAGTGTGATTACCAATTTCTAATGATAGTACAGAAGCCAATATGATATGGTTTAGTTGATCAAATTCTATGGATGACTATGATACGTAAATGGTCAAAATCACAAACGTTGTAGCACAAACAGGTTGAGCAATTGCTAACCTCTCTGAGACAAGTAGAAGCCATGGCCCCAAACATGCCTCTCTGAGCATAAAATATTTCTGTTCCGGCAGGCAATTATAGACTACTTTAGAAATCACGGACAAATGCATAAATTTAATCCATGATGATAAAAAAAATCCATGATGATGAGCGGATTAAACCATGCTAGAGATTGGCCATAGAAAGCAGAGTTCCTGCTTAAAAGTTGCCACATGCTTACAAGTCTATCGAAGCGTTCATCTAGCCATTAATAGTTAAGTGCATTGAAGAGAAAATTATTGTTAAAGAATGTCTAAAGCTGCAATAGTGCAAGATAATTTCCAGACTAGCTCTTACAAAAGAAGAGTCACTTCAATCAGTTAGCACGCGGCCAACTTCAGAACTTTCAAATACATTCCGTCCAGGAAAGTCGAAATGATAGACAAGTGTCGAGCAATCGCTAAATTCTACATGAACAAAATCAAAATTAGCCTTAGTGGTAGAAGAATAACTTATCCGTCACGAGTTGAAATAAGCCTTGGGCGAGATAGGATGCGGATTGTGAAACGAGAAGTGCGTTAGGTGGATAAAGTATGGCGCGGTGCAAAGAGGTGATGGCCGAGAGACGCGACGACTCGTTCTGCTCAGAAGGAGGCGAAGCAGCAGCGGGGGAAGAAACGGCGGTAATCGTAGATGAGCCGTCCTTCGGCAGCGCCGCCGCGAGGAGCGCAGCCAACTGCTGCTGTTGGTGATGAAGGGTCGGCGTCATACCATCACAGCACCTCCTTCCCTCTTCCTGTTTATACTGCAGCTAATGGCCATTATCACGAAGAATTTTCCGATTCGCCGTAACAGGAGCAACATGAAATTAGAGAATCTGAAGATATTCTTGGTATAATCAAGGGAAAAAAGATTCACTCGCCGGCAAACTATCAAGGTAAAAAAAATTCAGTTTTACTTTTCTCAAGTCAAAAAATTTTGCGCGTTGAGCAGGACTGAGAATTTTACCTCTGACGTTTGGAATCACCCAGAAACTAATCAGGCCCGTCAGCAGCTTCACTTATGCTCCTTTTTTTTTCTTTTTTTTTTTTGGGTATAATTATGGTACCGGAATTATTTTTAAGAATAATAATTCATTAGATCCATATAAAACGATACCGCCATATGGATTGGGTAAGTTTCGGGTCTTTGATTTGCAATTGTGGCTCCAAAAAACTGTTTGAACCCACTCCCATCCCTCTTTGGAAACATAAGTGTCAAGCCTCCATCACTGGACAACCCCTTGGACTCCGTTTAGTAGCAGGGATGAATAGAATATGAGTGATACTACACATACATTATTTTTTGACATTTTTTATTGACACACACATGTGGCCACATCATAATCACATACTTTCTCCTTTATTCTCTCTCTTTTATTCTCTCTCCTCACACAACCCTTCTTTTTTATGGCTATAATGTGG
>JAOYMZ010000001.1:123728-137920 GCA_025802335.1 Pinguicula primuliflora
ACGCGTTTTCGTAAAGTGAGGAACCTACCAAATTGTGTTTGAGTGGCATACGAACCCTTGCAGTTCCTATCTATAAACAGTGTTCGAGAAAGCGCTAGGCGGACCCTGGGCGGCCAGGGCCCGTGCAGCGCCTAAGCGGCTTATTCGCTCGTCTAAGCAGGCTTTTAAGCGGCCTAAGAGGTAATTCGGGCAAGGCGGAGGACAACATACTAGCGCTTAGGCGGTGCCTAAGCGGTCTAGGCGACCTACTTCTTGAACAAAGTCTATCAATATGGTTCTTTTTGGGGGTTCTGAAAACACGCGAGTTTTTTGCCTACGCGAAATAGCTTCTTCTCTGTACGGGTTCGAACTCTGAACAAAGGGTTACGGTGTTGTCTCCAACTTCTGATCACGGGTGCATGTGTTCGGAAGGAGCGGTGTGAACCGGATCGGCGTTTGACGATTTGCAACACGGTTGTGCCGAAATTGCTTTCAAGGCAGTGTACGTGTCCACGACACAGTTTGAAACGGAAATTCGACAAGTCCTCGTTCTTCGATATTTGCGGTCTATTACGAACATGATTATCTCATACCATAATCTCGATGAGCATAATCTACTACTTTGAGAAATGATTTTCGGCTATATAGCATCTTGTAAACCGATTGAATCATGTCCCATCTATTTTAGCTTGGTTGTATCCTTTGGTATTGAATTATTTGTTGCATGAGTTCTATTTAGTAAAAAAAAAGTTCTATTTAGTTATATCCTCTTTCACATATTGGAAATTTTGCTGGATATACCTCAAAAGCTCTTTTAAGGTTAGCTTACTGATCATGTGAGTTAATTCTGAGAGAGTAAGTGGCTTGCAGAAGTAAATGCAGGAAAAAAAGGGTAAAGGATAATCTCAAATTCTTACTTTATAGGAATTCAGAGATTTTAGGGGTCATGGGAGTGTGAGAAATGTGTGTTTGTAATCTGTTTTTAATAGGTAAGCTAAATCTCTTATACTATCGGTAGAAAAATTGATGTACTAACAACCAAAAGTGCCATGTTTTGTTAGATTTTTGACAACTTTGTCATTTTTTTTGATAACGTAGGGAACCCTACCGAGGTAGGTAAACCCAACGCCCTATCGCAATTTTGTCATTGATAATTTAATTGATAATTTCTTTTTTATAGTAAAGTAATTATTTTGGTGAAGTTGTTCCTGCTTATGGTATCTGAACATGGGATTTAGGCATTGTTTGCAAATGCTTTTACTGTGGCAAAACACTTTTCTAAAGTACTTTTTTAAAAAAGTGTTTTTCCACCGCAGAAGCAGTCCCTCATCTGCTTTTGAATTATGGCTTAAAACTGCTGTTGCACCGCAAAATCAGAAGCAGATTTTACAAACACTCCAAAAAATAAAACAACAGTGCAACAGCTATAAGCAGTTTGCAAAAGCTATTGCAAACACAAACTTAGATGGTTGTTGGTGCATCAATTTTTGTGGTAAGTTCTGTCTGATGGCGGTGGTAATGAGGAGATGAAAGTTTTTATATTTAGTAGAAATAACATTTTCTTTTCTATGCGAAGACTTTTAGAAAACAGATCATAACATTTAATTCCGTTGCACAGATACACAGATCTTTGCATAGAAATGATTTTAGTTCAAAATATCTGTACAAAAACAGAGATCAATTTTTAAAAAGATAAAGATAAGCTGAATAGTTGTGGAAATAAATGCAGTGCACAAAGGTTTCAGGATGTCTAAGGATCTTACATTGGATTGCATAAAATTAGCAGAAGCAACAGGTGAATGTATGTCAGCAAGACCTTGTTAACACAATGATCTGGTAAAAAAACAAGACAAATTCAATTTTCTCACAATACCATATCTCTAACCTTTGAACTTAGCACTAAATTCAAATTTCAACAGGGGCCTTCATTTCATCAATACGTTCCAATGATCCAGCACCACTCTTATTAGCTTTCTTATGTGAAAAAGTTGATCTTTTCAAGCCTAATCTCTCCTTCCACCTGCTTGCGCCTTTCGAGAACCTTGGAGAAACATCTTCATAATCAGCATCACCAGCAAGTAGCTGCTCTCTGATGGTGGTGGTGTTTTTTGCACCATTTTCCTTTAAAGGCAGCATCTTTCCATTGGAGAAGAGCTTGTCGGCCGAGATCATGTTGTGATTCGTGGCAGAGAACTGGAAATCGGAGGATACAGGTGGTTCCCTATAGCTGTTTTCAAGTTTCATTGGCTGCAGAGGATCACCAAAGTCATTTGAGAATGATATTCTTGGATTCATGGTGTTGTAGAGGGTCTGGTGTTGTTCATTGTTGAACATGTTTAGGCATGCCATGGGAAAAGTACACAAGAACAAGCAAAAAGCTAACAGGAAAATGTTTGTTTGGTTTACTGTTGGAGTTCACATGCATGGGAGAGTCCTTTATATAGGAGAGAGACTGGTATAATTTTAGACAGTTTTGCTAAAGCAGCTTGATTCCAGGCATGTGTTCAAGAAATTCATTTTTGGGTGTTTAGAAATAAACTTTTATTTATATTTCTCTATTTCTAAGCTAATAGAAATTACTTCAAGAGAAGATGCACATAAAACAATGTTAGAAAAATGCATATACAAATAGATAAATTCTCAAGTATTCAATTTTATCACCGCGACTACTTAGTGAGCAATGTTCAAGTACATGAGAATTCCTTCTTACAAATATATTCCAAATTTTTTATATGCAAAATGTAAAAAGAAAAATATCATCCAAACTAGTCAAACACCTCAATTATCCATTCCCCTTTATAAAAATTGAGAAAGAAAATTGGACAATTATCAAAAGAAATCAAACCCAATTAGGTGGTGAGTTGGGTAAATTCTAATGTAGAGATCTATTCTTCGATACCATACATATCAAAGAAAAAAATTATCAGAAGAAAAAAGAAGAGTGAATATATCAGACAGATATTATATATATAAAATACCATACTTCGCGGAACCATACACCCATTCAATTTTCAAAAATTTAATGTTTTATACATGCCTTCCGTTGTTGAGTTCTCTAGGTACCATGAGATCTCTAGAATTAATACTCAGATCCGTGTTTTGAAGTTAAAGCAATCTAAGGAGAAGAGTAAGATCCAAATGAGAGTTATATATTCTTTGTGGTGCCCGTCTCCAGCCAATTTCTTAATAGTATATACTAGTTGATTTGGGTTTTCCACGAGAAATGTCAAGGCCAAAAAAGACCTAAGTGTAAATGATATGTCATATTTTGATGAGAAATGATATATAGACTACAAGAAACCGAAATAATAAACCGAAAGGCCAGTGAAAGTTCATATAGCATCGCTCTATTTTGATATATTAGATTATTCTTATTAAAACTTTAATTTCAAGATATTTAGTTGGAATCCCACATTTCCTTGTAAAATTATTTACAGTTGTATTAATGTGTGAAACTTGTGTTGGATATATCAACATGCTCAAATAATCACAACACAAGTGCACAAAAACTCAAACTTAATCTAAAAAAAAAAATGATGCATCTTGAAGAGGGCCTTCCCTTCCCCAGGTGATATTTTTATCCATTTGGACAAGGGAATCGACAAATGCTCAATAGTCAAAGCTCCTAGACACCTCATTTCTTGTGATTACTTCATTATTATATCATGCACCAAGCTAGCCCTAGAAAAATCAGTGGATGGATGTGTGGCGGTGCTGGATTTTGATATATCACACTCCACTGTCACACTCTCACACTCTCACACATTATTAAATTACATCCCATTTAACTAGGGACCCACGTGATGTAACTGTGCTAAGGCAGTGGAGTGTGCTAGGAGTGTGCAAAGGAGTGTGATATATCACTTCTCGGTGGTGCTTGGCCATAACTATAATAGATTAAAACAAAAAAGTCAATCCAAGATTCACACACACAAGATTCAAATCTATGAGAAAAAATGTCTGTACTTCGTTATACATGCACGCATTCATTGATAAAGCTGCAGTATACTTTTGCCAGCTTACAAGTTTTCTAAACAAATGATGAACCCACCCCACACCCACGGATGTAAACGACAATTCAGAGTAACTGGTCATATTCTATAGCCTCCCAAACGGCAAGAAAATGCAGGAAAAAAAAAATAAAGAATAATGCTACTTCTACCGAGGACCCCATTTTTAAGCTTTATGATATCACAACAACTCAATAAAAAAAAAACATAAAAAGTGTAGTTGTTATGCTCGCCACATCATGAGGTTTAAAAATGGAGTCCTAAAAGAGAGTACATGTAGCATTACTCAAAAATAAATCAAGGAGGCAACACAACATTAATTAGTATATGTGTATAGATAAGATTCCCATAATTTCAGTGCAAGGACAGAAGTGTAGCTCCACATGGTTAATCCTATTTCTTGTTCAGATCAGTCAAATGGAATTTATAATAACAGTTGGCTGATTCCCAAGAACTGCTAAACAATTTCACCGCGCAAGAAACAACCCAAAAAAAACTTCATGAAAAGGTGGAAGAGATTTAACATTGTGTTTGTTTTGGTCTCCCATCAAGTGAACACATTTTGTCTGCTACCCTAGTTTGGCTCTCGCAAACATTTCCTAATTATCTTGTAGCTTTTGTGCATTGCACGTTTTGCCATTTTGTACTGAGGATTTTTAAAAGCAGGGCTTGGCATTTATACTACTATATTCCCAACGCGCACAAATTGCTCACATAATGTACCTGTACTGTACTTCCCTTCCATCCAGACATCCAGCCGAAGTCCTCAACCTTTTTCATTGAAGTTGCTCTGCCACTACAGTCTAGTCCTGCTGTTGATCAACACCAGCCCAGTCCAAGAAGGAAAGCCCAACAAGAAGCCCAAGTGGAGAAGCATCATACTATCTTCTAGAAGCATCTCTTGAAAGAAACATCTAGAATATAGATAGAATCATGTATGTAGGTTAGTACACTATAAATAAATGTATTCCATCTCCATGTAATAAGAGAGCAAGCGAGCAAATAGAAGAAAGATTGTAAAGAAGAAGGAAAATAGTAGAATAAAAAAGAGTGGTAGGCAAAGAAGGAAGAAGAAACTAAACCAACTAATCGAGTTGGTGTATGAATTGTGTAATATATAATTACACAAAAGTTAATAAGAAGATAATATTCTTCTTATAATGTGTTCTTCATATTGTGTTCCAACAAAGTGAGTTGTTACACTCAACACCTACATCTAGGTTGATTTTAAGAGATGGTCAAATATGTGAAGTTATTTCACAAATAAGTAGGAACTCATACCTGCTTTGTGGTTCTGTCTTTACTCAGACCAGTTCCATGCTGTTCTGGATGACAAACCTACTATAAAATGTACTTGATCCAAGAGACAAAACAAGTGGATATTAGATGCTGAACCAACAGATTAACCAATAAAACATATTTTCTGAATATACACCATGAAATATAATTAGCTCCATTCGAGCCACTCTCCGAAGACATGTTTTCGTGGACTCAGTCAGTTGACCAAACAGTTGCTTCAAACACGGGTTCAAGCAAAATAGTGAACAGGTTCAGAAAAGCTACAATAGTACAACATGCATTAGTTAGCATTGCTATGATTGTTTGATTCAAATAGAAGTATGTTGCTACAAGTGTCACTCAATGCTCGTTTGGGCAGAACCCAATGACCATGTGAATGGTACATCTTAGTATGTGACTCTCTCTCAGATTTTGTAATTAAATCAGGCTTCTTATGAACTGGTTCTCAACCAGTTTTACCAGGGTCTAAAATGTAGTAAAATTGAATAATCGGAGAAATAATCCAAACTTCATTCAATATCAATAATTCGAAAACCACAGCTCGTCTAGGTCCAGGGTCGTAACTGAATCACTTCAGATGACCACAGCAAGACCATTCAAAATTCTAAAGCAGAAAATCTGGAACCTGCGTGTAGTTCGAAACAAGAACTATCCTATCATCTATTTGCTGACGGAGTTGAGCAAGTAACCGGGCCAAGACAAGGATTTTTCCAGAGAGTTCTACCCATGTCCCATCTCCACCAGTCCAAGACCCTGATCTGAGTAGCATTTAGGGTATTTTGTTACAATCAAGAACTCTTCTCTCAGCAAAATGAAAAGAGAAACATAATATTCACCTTCCAGAGAACATTTCTTTTGGGAAGAATCGCAAGCACCCCTCAAACCCTGATATGCCGGGCTTTCACTTTTTATTGTATCATATATAAGCTTCAAGTAAGTTTAACTGAAATTAGTATTGTTATAGTGCAACTGAATGTAGAGATACCGATCTAAGCACAACCAGCATATGCACAAAGCTCGACCTCGGGTCAGCAGAAACTTCCCAACTAGTCATATAATGCTGCATATAACACAGAATGAAGAATAGTAAACCTGAAGGACTTGAACCAAAGATCTTTGTCAATATTTTTTTGAAGTACTTGGGAAGTAAACCATCACGATTACCGGGTAACTTGTATTCTTAGATTTCTTTTTTTGGCTATACAGATCTCGAGAACTCATTCACTGCTGAGTTAAAAAAAATGCAAGCTATATCTTGTTATGTTAACTTTGTGTTAAGTATCAATAGCAGAAAGTTCTTTGGCAACTAATTTCGATGGTATTACTGTATGTAACTGCATTTCACGTCCACTTAACCAAGAAACAGAATGGCACTAAAATTAACAAACTCCAATAGTAAGATTGTAATGATCAATATTTTAACGACCTATTGAAATAAAAACTAGAGGCATTAAAAAAATATAAATTCATACGTAGTTATACCTTCGGGTGGTTGCGGAGCTTCTTAAGAGCAGTAATATATGCTAAGATCTTTGAATGTTTTGCTTCTTCTGAAATTGCCCGTTTAACCTATACTTGAAAGTTGCAAAATTAAAGTCTCTCTACTACAAAATTCCATCTTAACAAAGAGGTTTATGCAGATTACACTTTTGACCAAAAGAAGGAAAGGTTACGTTTTTTGAATGTATAAAATAGTTGTACAGATCAAGTTGGAGAGGAGTCAGTTTGCAACAGCCAACTTCAATCATCTGTAGAAAATGAGCAAATACTTGACAATAGCCTTAGCGGCACGCCTTAAGAGAGATGGTAGACAATGAAGGTGAAATAAAAGACACGAAACATATAGCCAGGATTGGATAGTAGATGTCGAAGTCTGAAAGGCAAAGACTGAAGTTATAATTTCAAAAATAAATTACTTGCCCTGATTCAGCGTAATGCAAATTGTGCTAGTTGAGGTTTAGAGATGCAGAAGATACAAGCTGGAGTACCTTTGGTGGTAAATGGTTGGATAGCAGTGCATTTGTCCTCCGCAAGATAAACAGAAATAAAAACAATAAATTGTGTATAAGTTTTGAGAAAGTTATTATCATAGAGGTCACAGTATGAAAGTTAGTATCCACATATGAATTCTAACATTTCTAAGAGTATTTATGACAAGCAAAATCTAGATAATCATTCAAACGGATTGATTAAGAAGGCTCTATAAAATAATGTTCAATGTACTCACCTGGTTTATTTTTCGACTTAGTTCCACTGAGCGCTCTGAACCAAGCTTCTTTTGTTCTTCAGGAGCTGTGGGCTCCCGGCCACATACAATTGGCACCTTAATGGAGGAAAATATCACCATGAACAATTGATGCAGATAGTAAATGTGATGATGACAACTTGAATTAATGATGATGGTGATCAAGTCCATCGTTTGTTCATAACATGTGGCTGATTTAATTAGGTTGGCAATTATTGCGGAGTACAGGATTCTATTATTTGCACAATTCTCAAAAAGTAGCAACTTAACCACCTCATAGTAACGCCGGAAAAAGGAAGCATCTCCCAGAACTCCTGGATTTGTGAAATTAACCATGGCATAAAACTCGTCAAAATCGTTCTGATTTTCAAGAAAGAACCAATCATATAACAAAAAGGCCGTAGGAATCTTGAAGCTGTATCGTTGCTTTATAGCTAATCTTACTTGCATTGGAGTCACTGACAAAAGAATGTGTAGCTTGCAGCATAAAGAAGCTAGAGCCTGGCTCACAATTACGGAACTTAACAGACATCAACAAATATCACGACTACATCAAATTTAAAAACTTAAATCATGTATCTTACTCGATTTGTTAATGTTTGATCGTTCTTCAGCCTGTGAGCCTCATCACAAATAAGCAGGTCACATGATCCATTTTGGCCAAATTTTGCAGCATCATTTCGAAATGTCTCATATGAAACAATCAATACCTGTCAGAATGTTAGTTGAGCCATCAAAATGGTTTCAAGTAATCAAAAGTTCCCCAAAATCACCTGTAGGGAGCTGCGAGAACTTGTGAAACTATCAATGCCGTGCAGAGCGTCCTCTCGTGTACCTTCACAAAGAGCAACAAGTTTCACCCTTTCCCCATTCCATTTCTTAATTTCAGATTCCCAGTTGCTCACAAGACTAGTAGGAGTCACAATTATGGCTTTTCGAACCACTGGCTCGTTGTCGAATCCCTGACCAAGAAGAGAGAAGAGCGGTGCGATAGACTGCAAAGTTTTCCCCAACCTGAATAAACCCAAAAAACATTTGGTTATCAAATACCTGTGACACAAAATCGAAAAATAACTTTCAGATAACACTTATTTAAATAAAACGGTAGCTTAAGCAACCATGCTTGTCTGTCCTAATCACTTGACAAATCATAAAGACATTCTATGTAGGTTAAGGAATTTACCCAATATCATCAGCCAAAATGCACCCATTGATGTTTGCATCACTAAGGCTACCGGAAACACAATCAAACATGAACTGCACCCCTTCTCTGCAAGAAAGATCAAGTAATGAAAGAGTAAAGATCAGAATGCTATTCTTTCAATTGTAAAAACTGGAGATGTTCCCTGAAGATATAGAACAATTTCCATGAGACATGCTAGATAGCAGGAAAAGTACATTGACAAATGCGCCATTGGAAGCGGCATTAAAGCCATACTATATTCAGCTCTTAGGAAACATGAACGACTAATGCATGAAAGACTCTAAAAAAATGGTCATGAGGCATACACAGTTAATCAGGAAATGCACGTAATACTAGTAGTTGTTGATCTTGCTCCAATTTTGATCACCATACCAATCTTTTTTATAGGACAAATATTGGGATCCAAGTATCAATTCCTAGACTTCAAAGTTATGAGTCACCACTTGAACTACTAATAACCGATCTCCGTCACACCAATTTTATCTAGGCAGAAAAATCCATTAAAATCTTTAAAGGTGTTTTCATTTACCTTTGATGAGGACGGAGATATTTCACAAGTAATGGATCAACAATTATAGCCCTGAAAACACTACCATTCTCTGCAGATTCTTCCTGCTGCCACAACACCAGAGGTTCTACCCCTGGAGGCAACGATATGCTTTCCTCTACATATTCAGTCTCAATCTTGGTGGGACAATTAATCCTGTTTGTAATGATGAATAATGCAGGCTTTGACGAACCCCCAGGGCACAAACCTCTTACGAGCGCAAAGTCGTTTTGCCAGCTGCACTTGGTTCTCAGAGTAACCACAGGAAGATGGAGGCTTAAATGGCTTCCTTAGGGTGGCTTCTGCATCTATCAAAGAATATATTCGAGGAAACAGAGACTGCCTTCTGACTTCCAAATTCCCCCCGATTTAGAAACGTCACAAATACTTAGCTAAACAGATAAAGCTACCCTATAACAATCTCCCAAGATACCAACTTAATGTCACTTTTTTGGGACGAGAATCTGGCAATTTAGTGATGCAATGAATCAGTTTAAGGTATACGCTACTCTCTATGAAGATTAGAATCAATCTTAAACATTCCATCAGTGCTACAGACAGTTTATGAAACTCACCCCCGCCGTGAGAAATTGAGCTTCATAGTTGTATGAAAACTGACCTTACAAGTGCATCTACATTTTCCGACTTCCTTCCGAGAATCCGACGCGGAGCTGGATGCACAGCAGGTTCCGAAGCAGGCATTTCGTCTTCCTCTTCGCTGCCGCCAGCAGAATCGTCAGTCTCCTCCATGGATTGTGGAGAGAGATCGCAATTGGATTCGGATCCTTCCGAATCGCTCGATTGTAAGAGAAAATCGTCTTCACCTACCATCCTTACTTTGGTTCCATGTACAGCTGCTTTTGCCTGCCTTTAAATTCTCAAATGATTGGCGGCAAATATCCTGTTCCCAATTACGGTGCCTAGGCAGGACCTCGGTTTCGGGGACTTACCATCAGAAAATAATTGTATAGTGTGCCACGATATTATCTGTTGGTGTGGTAGGTGAGTCGGGGTTTAGCATTTTTGCGCGAGCTCACTGATCGGCAGTGCGAGCAGTGCATACTAGGCAGCACTTATATAGCTTACTGCAAGTTTGCACCGTTTTCACACAAATAAGCACAACAACACACATCAATGTTGGCGTGTGTGCTGTGTGGGTCCCACATCTTTTGATGTGAGAGAAGGATGCGAAAACGGTATAAAACTCGGGTGCGTTTTATCATTTTCCGTACTTAGGAGGGTTTCTTGGACAAATTTTTTTGATGCGACGCTACTTACTCTTTTAGTAAGTACCGTTCTTTCAAAAAATGATGTTAAACACGAGATTTTGGAAGCCGAGTGAAAATTTATACCGCTTTTTGAACATCCGGTTGTAATTAGCCATGAACCTGAGCTCTGTCCAACACGTTAAAATGTGCCAATTTTAGCTTGTTCATATCTGCAGTGGGATGTTGCTACCAAAAGGATGTTCTATTGTGATCGGCTTAAACCTTTTTTGTGAGAAAGATTTATTTTGCCTTTTCAAATTATCATTGTTCAGACTGTTATTCTGACATCTCTCTATGCTGGATTACTGAGAAACACAAATCTAGAGTTTAAAAGCAAATATTCATTGTAATTGTATCGATCCATCACATATGTATCATAGTTCTCGTCATCATTGTAATGAATTCATCCGAATCAATCACACCATCCCCATTTGCATCCACTGCTCTCACCATTCTCCTGCAATCTTGTACTGTGCATTTTTCTCCTAGCATCCTCAGCAGCTCATAAATTTCTTCTGCAGTTATTCTCCCGTCATTATCTCTGTCGAATGCCTGAAAAGCACGATACAGATCCGCTCTTCTCGCTCCACCTCCTTTCTTCTGCACCTCCAGAAACTCGTTGAAATCAATGAATCCATCACCATCCATGTCTGCAACCTCAAATATCTTCTCCACCTCTTTGGTCAGAACGCTGCCTTTCCCTATTGCCCTGAGTATAGCCTTGTACTCATGGGGAGAGATTTTGCCATCTTTGTTGGAGTCGAATTTGTTAAAAACCTGCTTCAGTTCATCTACATTTGGCATGTAAATAGGCAAGAGCCCGGAGTTAGACCCGTCTCTAGAGAACAATCTTGATGGTTTCTTCAAGAATTTCCTCTTGGAAAGGCTGTACTGGAGATCGAGGTAGGTGAAATTCGACATATTTTGCAGCTGAACAAGATGATTTCTTGCACAAGTCCATGGAAGCTCTATTATATATAGTTCCATGGTTAAGAAGCTTTACAAGGCAAATACATGAAGATATTCCTATCCCAAGATGATAAGACGGAATAACTTTGTTGAAAGGGCTTCCACCAAATCACACAGATAAGATTCTCTGAATCAATCAACAGATCAGTGGAATAAAGGGAATAAAATCAGAAGTATACAATCAGGGGAAGTTAAGATTTGTGCTAAAATCTTCCGTAGAAGGCATTTCCTTCTCAATACAATATGTGTTTTAAGTGTATCGTGATACGTTCAATAACAAGTACAGAAGTATTGTGTTCGTTTGTTCATCACAGCAAAATGTTACTGCTTGTGCATTCTATTCAGCTGACAAAATTGTAATCTTTCTCCCCTTCAACCTTGGATTATAACTTAATGTGGATGCCATGTTTCTTCTGAAGGGATTCAGGAATGCTTCCGTTGATTCTATTGTTGTCGAGAAATCTGTTGATAAAATAAGTCTGTTACTTACACTCATGGAGTTGAACGATCATTGCATAATAATCGAGACGTCATTACATTTCACGCAGATGTGGCAGTTCACCAAGTGAACTGGGAATCGATCCTTCAAGATGGTTGTTCTCTAAATGCCTTTTCCCGAGAACAAAACCATAAGATAAAAAGTCGGTCAGGTCAGCCTTGTAGATTACAGAAAATGAACATTCTGAGAGTCTAAGGGACTTACAATGTTTCCAAGGACTTCAGTTCAATGAAATCAGGTATTTCACCGATGAGTTTGTTCTCTCCAAGCCAACTAAGAGATACTCAGATCACATTATAACAACCTCAGTCAAAATAGGAGATTTTCGGGAGCAAGGTGCAGTGGCCGTGTGGCACTGCGAGATTGGTGCAGCAGGAGGGTAGGCGTTTAACACCCAACTGACATGTCCAATCCACAGTGTCATAAGGGCAGGGCACTACATAGTGTGCGGTGAGTTAAGCACCGCACACTGCCTATTTCCGAGATTTTCGATGTGGTGAACGACATTGGACTGGAGATATAAGATCACTTACAGATGCCTTATTGCAGTTAATTTAGCTATATGGTGTGGTAGAGATCCAGACAATCCAAAGCCTGTCAGGTTCCTTCATGCATTACACAATACATGAACAAAACGAAACAAAACCATGTTTCTCAATTTTGTTCTAAGGCCTTGTAATAGAAAACACAACTTACACAGAGAGAACCCGAAATGGTTCTCCTTTTGAGCAAGACACGCCAGTCCAAGAATTCTCTCTTGGCAGGCATGGATCCCCGGCCCAATCTTCCGGTGGGTTCTGGAAATGTTCCTTCATCCCATACATTGCCACAACTGTCCCGAGTGCAAGAGAGTCAGAAGAGTAAATAAAAACTGAGCTAGCACATAAGCAGACATGATGCAAGTAAAAACAGGTTACCATCTCTTGTAACTGTTTCCCCACCAAGAGGTAAAATCTGCAAGATTTCACCTGCATTGATAAGTGGAGCAACATTGGAATCATCAAGTGCAGACATAGAAATTTGAGTTGTTCCTGCAAGAGGCCATTCGGTTCCCACAACGCTCCCGCCATCATATGTTACATTAAGTCTTTGGTAGAACTTCTGCCCGTTTATATGGATACTAAACACTCTCCAATTATCAGGCCCCGGAGGCCGGCTATCTTGAAAATACAGTGCAATATAATAGCGTGCGTTGGGAAGCAAAAACGGCGGCCAGTTAAGTGTCAGTGTGTCTGCAGTGTGTGTTGTGATTGCTGATGAAAAGGCCTTCTGTGGAGGCAGATTCCAAAATGCTGAAGGAGTTATGTGTGACTCGCTTGTGACAAAATGGCTTTGATCCTCGAACGGCTGCCAGTAACGGTTGAAGATGTCATCTGGAAAACTGATTTCAATGACATATTCAGAAAACAAAAATGGAGATGCAAGAAAAAAAAAACGATGCAAATGCAAGATCAAGGCTGACTGTGTTCTTTAGACACCCTCAGAGTCAGAAGTGATCAACTTGTTGAAAAAACTAGAGAAAAACAAAGAAGTGAACAACAGAGTAAGCTTAAGGCCCCAAATGTTAGGGGCTGAATAAATGAGTTATGTGTCGAATTCTAATCTGTTTAGATTGTGATCCAACACTTAGATCCGACGGTCATGATTAGAATTCGACGTATAACTCATTTAATTGGTACTTAACATTCGGCATCTGGAGACTTCTAATGGCATAAACATAGAAATAAACATAGAGAAATAAAAAACCAAAATCTTAAAAACGCTTAAACTAAAGTGGACCGAAAGCAAAAGCTGACCTCTAGAATATTAAAAAAAATGGGAAGAGGGGAGTATACAGTGAAAAAAATATTGCAAATCATGCAGTGATTACGGGTCACCATGGGATTGGGCGGTCAGCGGGCCCACGCAAAAGTGCTGAACACCGACTCACCTACCACACCAATTCTGCGTTTACCCGTAGGCACTGCATACTATGCAGTGTTTTTGTCAATGTGCGCACCCTCAACCAAAAAAATGAAGCTTTGGCAGATTTCAAAGTAAAGAGACTCACTGAATGATGTCCTTTTCCAGTCCAAAACTGCTCCTCGCAACAGTTACCAACATGTCTTTCTGAAAATCTGTTGAATTATACACTGAATCCTCAAGATACAGCACTTCCAGCGATGAAATAAA
>JAOYMZ010000001.1:139756-187468 GCA_025802335.1 Pinguicula primuliflora
CATGATGTTACGTGTTACTTATATTGGTCACACAACTCATTACTCGTATGAAGCATCGAGAGAAAGTTTGAACAACCTGTTGCAGCTTGTGTAACCGAGTGGGAGCTGTTAGGATGCGGTTTGTGTAACCAAGTGGGAGCTGTGAGATAAATAT
The DNA here is from genome assembly GCA_025802335.1 of Pinguicula primuliflora. Lineage (NCBI taxonomy): Eukaryota > Viridiplantae > Streptophyta > Magnoliopsida > Lamiales > Lentibulariaceae > Pinguicula > Pinguicula primuliflora. The sequence continues at coordinate 139,911 of JAOYMZ010000001.1, forward strand.
GTTATTACATTAAACAGTACGACTTCTGTAGCCGAGTGAGAGCTATTGGGCGTTAACGTAATTATGACACAATGTAATTAATGATTAAATTGCAATTAATGTGTTAAATGGTAATTTAGATAATTATTACATTAAATGGGTTTTGCCCAATTTGTCCCATGTCTACTCCTATAAATAAGGAGATTCCCACAACCCTAACGTTAAGTCTCCATTCTATTATCATGTGTTGAGAACTCAATTTTCATAGTTCTCTCGAAGTGTTGCCTCATCATCTCGGAAGGAGTGTCTTGAGTTGTGGAATACCACCGGAACTCTGGTAGCATCGTTTGAAGATCTGTTCAACTGGAATATTACGATTAACCATGCTTTCGCTATAAAGGAACAATTTTATATTTGTATTTAATTATCAAATTTGTTTGGATATTTAGGAGTCAATCCTATAGGACCCTTCCATGTGACGGGGGTACACCTAAGTAGTTTCCTAGGTCGTCCACCTTTGATATGAACGTGAGAGAAAAAAATGTGTGATACCGTGAGCAGCGTAGAGTGTGTGAGTGTAGTGCGACGCCGAGAGCAATGTGTAGAGAGTGAGAGAGCAGCGCGATGCCATGAGCGGCATAGAGAGTGTGAAAGGAGAGGTAGGTACCATGAGCGGTACAGAGCTGCTAGAGTGTACCGCAAGCAATAAGAGTGAATGATGAGCACTGAGTGACGAGAGAGAGGTCTGTTTCGAGCGATCCGAACTGAGTTGAGAAATGCTGAAGGTAAGAGTGCATTCATGATGATGGTAACTGCCGAGGGCAGTGTCAAGGTGAAGAATGAGATTGAGAGGCTGTCTAGCTGGTGGATGATTATGTGGTTTGCGGTGTGGGTAAGGTGTGGAGTCAACGGTTTGGTCATGGATATGAGAAGAAGGATTCGGTATCGAAGTTTCTGAGTAGTTACCTTGCCATCTGTATGAGTTCATGGAGGCGCATGTATTATGAGGAAGTGCTCGATTCACTTGGGTGGAATAACGATACTATCAGATCTCACCATCTTGAATATGCAGGACTTCGATCTTATACTCGGAATGGAGTGGCAGGCTGCAAATTATGCCCAAATAGACTGTCAGCACAAGAGTGTTCTATTCCAGCCATCGGGAAAGTCACCTTTCTTGTATAAAAGGACATCGGGGGCACAAAACCGAGCAGTCACTGAGATAATTTTAGCTATCCAGGCTCGGCGACTAGTTCATAAAGGTCATGATGCATACTTGGCATTTCTAGTGACCACAACAGATCAGGAATAGAGACTTGAGGATATATCGGTGGTGCGAGAATTTGCCGATGTGTTCTCGGAAGATTTACCTCACCTACCTCTAAATAGAGAAGTGGAGTTTGGGATTGATCTTATACCAAGATCCGTTCCGTTGTCAAAGGCACCGAAGGAATTAGCAGAGCTGAAGGTTCAACTGTAGGAATTGATAGATTGTGGACAGGTGCGACCCAGTGTGTCTCAATAGGGTGCACCTGTGTTGTTTGTAAGGAAGAAGGATGCGAGTATGTAGGTGTGCATAGACTACCGTGAATTGTGATGCGAAATGCAAGTGCACACTGTCAAGTAATAATAAAATGCTGGGAAGCAAGGGTTAGATCCACAGGAGGAAATAATCAACATGCAATCAACTTACAACACCTATCAATGTAACTTAACATTCAATGAGTTTTATCTAACAATCTACTAAACAAAATTAAATAAAACTAAATACAACTAGAAGCTAAGAGAGTATAGATCAAATGGTGTCACAACACTTGAACCAAACAACTCATAAATTCTAGTTATGATCACGAATAAGAGGAGCAACTCAGGGCTATGGTGTATTGCCTCACTAAATCACTAATCGAATCAAATCACCAAAGAACCAATTCTTGCGTATTTAACACCACAGAACCTTGCATGATCAGTCCTATTTTACGAGGTACTTCTCATTTCATCCAACTTAAAGGCAGGTTAGGGATAATACTCCAAAGACGGCCAATTGGAGAACATCACTAGTCCTGTTCTTTAGATATGGTACCGCAAGTTAGGGGTAATGCCCCAAGGACAGCAGTGTGAGCAAGTCTAATGTTGAATCTACACACCAATTTGTTGTAGCGAATGTAAATAACCAAAATGAGTTCACAATATTCGGCTTGAACACATGAACTAGCAAAATAGTACATGCTCATATAAGAATTCGCAAGAAAGATTCAATGGTTCATAAAAATATGGTCAAAAGCAATTAGGCTCGGCTCAACCAAGCCCTAAATCTACATAATTAGCTCATGCTTAATGCATGATCTGATACAACCAAGGAAGAATAGAAACTTCTTGAATCCATGGCCAAAACGAGCAAAAATTCCAGTCTCGGGATTTCCAGGACCAGCTTCTGGTGTGGCCTACAAATTGCCCTCCTAGACACCTTTGATCTGCAATGTGTGTAAATGAAAAATGTAGAGGACTTCTAGGGCAAGAGTTCTGTGAGTTACAACTCAATCCCTCCAGCCGTTTGAGAACAGCAATCCATACAAGGGGCTTCATGGACATTGCAGTTTAATTAAACCCAGAATTGTAATTTGGCTTCAAACCCTATCCGAAAGGCCTCTTTTGTGTATAATGTGTAAAGATAAATATTAGAGGACTCCTTTCTTCATGCTGGTGAAAGGATAGCATCAACCTTGCAGCCGTTTGTGAGATATCTTCCATACAGGGGACTTCAATGACATTTCATCTGCATTTTACCCAGAATGGTAAAATAAGCTAAAACTCGATCTTTGATGCCTCTTTTGCTTCTCATATGTAAATACGAATTGTAGAACACTCCTTGAGCAACATCCCTATGAAATTATAGCTCTATTTGTGGTTGGAGAGATATGTCCGTTGGAAGGACTGATCAGTCATTTCACCCTTCTTGCCCGAATTGGCTAAGCAGCTTTTTGATGAATTGTTGGCTCTTTCCAGATTCGGAATTTTGTTGTCTCTTGGTGTCTTTGGCTCCAAGTATTTTGAATATCACACGAAGCATAAGTCCTTGGACCATCACTTGGGCATGAAATTGAGCATAGAACACCAAGTAACTTAGTATAACTTGAACTTCGGTTATTTTGATCCATTTCTTCACAATTTTGCCTAATTCTGCCACATTTGATCTCTTAATCTGTATCAACATAATTAAGTACAAAATAAAACATAAATGAAGTGATTAGAGCATAATATGATAAGAAATGATAAGCTAAGGATGGTGAAAAAGTGATATGGATTTAGCTTATCAAACTCCTCCACACTTAAACATTGCTTGTCCTCAAGCAATAAAATCAATAAGAACTGCAAAAGCTAGATAAGACAGTGTGTATGTAGTGCTCAATTGTGTTCATTTAGAGCAAGTGTAGATTCAAGTGAGAGTGTAATTTTTGGCAAGAACAAATTAGGAGATAATAGCATCATCATGCCAACTTGGTTCATACTTCACTAGTAGCCTCAATTGTGTCCCTTTTTAATCTAGATCCTGCTTCTCCAAGGACTAACTAAACTCTTCAACCTTTACCACGTTCCTGGTGCAAAAGCTTTCATAGAAATCTCAAGTCAAGTCTCAACTCCATCATACTCAATAAAGGGTTAGTGTTTAGGTAGAGGCTTCTCTCGTTGATGAAGTTGGAAAAAGTGTAATGGCCTCTCCATTTGGCTTACATGATTTGGAGACAGTGTTTTATGACGAGTCTAAAAAAGGAATAAGGTTGATCAACTGCTCAAGACCTTTCTTCCTCATTCTTCTATAGTCATTGTCTTTTTCTTTTAATGTGTGTGATCGGTTTATTCTTTTGATCCTTTTATTGCTGATCTTCTTTTGTCTTCTCTGAATTTGCTCCAGAGTCAACTTTTGCTTTGAAATGTTGGACTCAGACCTCATCTTGATCTTCAAGGCGTGATTTCAGATGTTTCTATGGACAACTTTGCTGTGTAGATGCACCCATGATCTTCTTATAAGATTTCTTGAATCCTTCCTTCTTTTGTTGTTTTTCTCAAGCTTTCATGTTCTCTTTTGTCAGCCTTCTTTTGAGCTTCAGCATGGGGCTATTTTTTTTGATGGTAAGGCCAAGAGCAGGTTCACCAAATCTCCTAAGTTAGAAACAACTAAAACCTGCATCACACCCTTCCCTCATTCAAAAAGTGTGAAACCTTAGCTTCGGACCACTACTCAACTTATGCACCCTCTCCTTCAATCCTATGTAGAGTTCCAGTTTTTGTCTCCTAGATATGCAAAATAGATCACAGGCCATAACAATAGATGCATACATAACTCAGCATTTACCCAATCTTAGCAATAATGAGCAAATAATTTCGAAAAATCTGCCCCTAAAAGTGCATCAGATACAGAATAGGCATAAAGACCTCAATAAAGAGCATGTTGTGCTACTAAACCCCTACTCCTCCACACTTAAAATCTCACTTGTCCTCAAGTGAAAGTAAATATCATGACAGAATTCATAGAGTTATGGAGAATATAGGCATGAAGCAATACAACCTGGTGTGATGCCTTTGAACTTGTGCTTGCTGGCCTTTCTGATGGAATTGCTGCACCATGCTTCAAAAAACTTAGAAACTTAAAGAAAAACAGAGAAACAATAAATGTACCTAGCTTGAGTTGCCTCCCAAGAAGCTCTGAGTTTATAATCTCCAGATAGACTTCTTCAACTACAACTCATCCAACATCCAAGAAGTGCTTTGTCTTCCAAATCTTCTCAGCAGACAGATTTGGATCATGCTTCTGGCCATTGCATTCCTTGAAAGCCTGAGCGAATGAACACCTTGGTGATTGGCAGCTCAAAAGAATCACCTTGGTTACCTCCAGCATCATCTTGATCTTGGCAATGGCTTATAACATGATCATCTCCACATAGGACTTGAGCTTGAGTTTTCACCTTGAAGCTCTAATAGGTTTGAATAAACTAAGCCAAAAGATCAGCATTCCTCTAAGTAGACTCCCTCAAAGCAACCCAACTATCTTTTTCTTTCTGACTTCTATACAAGTAGCCTTCTTGATCACTCCATGGATTTTGTTGATAGATATATTGCTGCTGGTTTTGAGGAAACCGGAGCTGCTCCAATGGAATGTTATCTAGTAGAGTGTCATCCTATCTCAAGCCATAAGGGGAAAGATCATCATATGCTGCAAAACTCAATTGATGAGCCCTAAAAGCATTGAATTGATGAGATTGCATCCTACTTGCCTCAGATCTTCAAATGATCTTTGCAAAAGAACCTGCAACCAACAAATAGAAAAGTAGATCAAATAAAAACGTAAACATAAACAAAAGGAAAACAATGTAGTATGTTGCAAATTAATAACATGTAATGGTAGTGCCTCCCCGGCAACGGCACCAAAAATTTGATCATCATCCAGCAGCAACACTACCAACTGTGGATGTAGCATACGCTACTGTCCGAAGAGAAGCAATACGCTGTTAGATCTGGAGATCATCATCCAGCAGAGTTATGGGCAACCCGAATGGTGCATCTCTCGAAAATATTGGTACAGGATTGGCGATATATGGCCCGGGAGTAGACAGCCACCGAAACCCTAAATCGGGTGGTGGCATATCGCATTCAATTGTGACTGAACCAAGTGAACACCGGTCAGAAAACACTACACAGATCAGCAATTCATCACCCCGACATCCATTTTGTGACTATTGTCAGACTGTGGGACACTAGCAGAAGATTGCTACAAAAAGTAGGTTACCCGTGGGCAAATCGCAGCGGCAGGAGAGATGGACGAGCCAATTTCGATCGATGGGGTGGCTGGGCTGCAATTTCAGATAGCGTCAAAACTCCACAGGACACGAATTGCTCTGAACAAGTCGGAACAGTGAATCTCGGTTGCGGACAGAACGAGAGGGAAAAGATCCGGATAGAAACAATTGAAACTTGGATTCACAAACCCGGCTGAGGCATAAGTATAAACAAAGGGATCGACGCAGGTAAACGTTCTTCTCCGCCGTTCAATTCTGCTCGTTTTTTCACTGAAGGTTGCTTTGGTATGTATGAAAGTGATGATAGCGATGAAGTTTTTAGTTCTGGGTCGTGAGAATATACTGGGCCGCGTACTAATCTTACCGCAGGAGTGGAATTTGGGCCGAAGTTCAATGATTCTTAGCCCAAACATTTGTTTGGAAAAACAGACACAGGTACTGGGCCGCACAGAATGCATGCCGAGCCCAAAAAACTAAACTTTCATGCAGGTGTGTCCACGGCCCAAAAAATAAAAAATGAAAAAGTGAATTTTGTACAAAAATCAAGCTCGGAAAAGAAGTCAGAATGGAATTTCGATTGTGGGGCCACGGATACTATGACATACGACCTCTCAGATATTACAGAAATTCAAAAAACTCAAAAGAAATGTGTTCAAACAACGAGTGGGGACTTTGCCTCCGTGAAAAGTGAAGGAGTGATTGAGATATCTCCGTCGATGAGATTATCTAATTGTTTATATGTGTCATCTTTATCATACAAATTGCTTTCCATAAACCATATTTCTTGAGAATTGAATTGTGTTGTGCTGATGTATCCGACCTTCTATCTTCTGCAGGATATCCGTTCAAAGGAGATCATTGGGTGTGGTACTGAACGAGGCGGCTTGTACTATGTTGATGAAGTCGCATCAGAGGGACGGACACTCCTGAATCATGAGTCACCTGACCCACAAAGTATGTTGTGGCACCATCGGTTAGGACATCCGTCATACTCTTATCTCCGTCGTTTATTTCCCCAGTATTATAGTATTTCTTTCCATTGTGAAACTTGTGTTTTGGCAAAGAGTCATAGCCAGCCATTTGTTTCAAAACATTCTAGTATTCAAAAATTATTTTCTCTAGTTCATTCTGATGTTTGGGGACCAGCTTCTGTGGTCGGGGGGGCAAAGGATTCGATGTTTTCTACTATTTATTGATGACTGCACCCATATGATATTGGTGTATTTTTAAAAATAAGTCTGAGGTCTATGACAAATTTGTCCACTTTTACTGTATGGTGTCTACCCAATTTCAAACCAACATCCAAACTCTTAGGTTGGATAATGGGGGTGAATTTGTGAATCACCAAATGGGGAGTTTTTTCTCGGAACATGGGATAGTACACCAGACTTCTTGTGCATACTCTCCACAACAAAATGGAGTAGCCGAACGAAAGAACCGCTTTTTACTTGAAATGACTAGGGCCTTGATGTTAGAATCCCGTGTCCCATCAGTTTTTTTGCCTGAGGTCATCGCTACATCACTCATTCTGGCAAATCACCTTCCTACCCAGGTTTTGAAATTTATAACTCCCATCCGAACCTTATCTGAATTTACCATTGTTCCCCCATTAATGTTTATAGTTCCCCACGTATTTGGGTGTACGGTGTATGTTCACATTCCTAAAGTCCACCGTTCGAAATTCGATGCTTGTGCCGAAAAGTGTGTCTTCGTGGGGTATGAGAGTACCCAAAAGGGATACCATTGCTATAATCCAAAGACTCAGCGTATGCATATCACAATGGATTGTAACTTTGTCGGACGGAATACTACTATCAGCCACTTTCCCAATCAGTGAGTTAAGGGAGAAGTCTGGGGTCTCAGACTCACTGGATTGGGTCGATTCCATGTTTGTGCCATGGTCAACTCATGTGCCTCACGCACAAGACCCAGATCTACCTATCATTCCGACATCAAGTACGTCTCATGTGCCTCACGCACCAGCTCATACATCCTTGCCTCCATCTACTCATGCGCCTCACGCGCAAGACCCTCCTTATGAGTCAGGTGGACCGCCCCTGGAGCATGATATTGACATAGAACAGCTGCCTCAGGACGAACCACCTCAGTTGTCTTCTTCTGCATATATTCAGGTATCCCCTATACATACCGAGCTTCCGCATATTATGGATTATGTGACTGACTGTGATACAAGACATGAGCCGAGCACATCCCAGTATGCTCTCCCACACAGGACCACTAGGAGGGTAAAACCAAAGAGATTCACACCTGAGCACAACTCCAGGACTCAGAGATATCCCATCGCTAACCTAGTCAGGGGGAGTCTTCTCTCTGAATCTGCAAAGGCATTCACTGCGGCGATATACTCTGATGATGTGCCGCAAAATGAAACTGAAGCTATGGTTAAACCAGAATGGAGGCAGGCAATGGAAGATGAGATGGATGCATTAAGAAAGAATAAAACATGGGAATAGTGTCAGTTACCCGAGGGAAAGAGACCCGTTGGCTGCAGATGGATCTTTACTATTAAGAGAAGGGCTGATGGATCTATTAAGAGATATAAGGCAAAACTTATAGCAAAGGGATACACTCAGATATATGGGATTGATTATTCCGAGACTTTCTCGCTTGTAGCGAAACTGGACACCATTCGGATACTCTTCTCTATAGCTGCAAATCTTGACGGCCGTTACATCAGTTTGATGTTAAGAACGCATTCCTATACTGAGAGTTACACGAGGAAGTCTACATGGCTGGACCCCCAGGTTTCTCCCATAGTTTTTGAAAAAATGAATTATGCAAGTTGAAAAAAATCCCTATATGTTCTGAAGCAGACACCTCGGGCCTGGTTTGGGCACTTTACATTGGCAATGAAGAAGTATGGGTATGTTCAGAGCAACTCCGACCATACACTATTCTTGAAGCATCACAACAAAGGAATCACATGTCTGATTATATATGTTGATGACATGGTCATTATCGGAGATGATAAGAAAGAGATTGAAAACTTGAGAAGAAATCTATTCAGAGAGTTCAAGATGAAAGATTTGGGCAGATTGAAGTATTTTCTTGGGATTGAAGTATTTTCTTGGGATTGAAGTATCAAGATCTCAGCAGGGCATATATATATATCACAGAGAAAGTACATCCTGAATTTGCTCGTCGAGATAGGATTGGTAGACAGCAAACCAGCAGATACTCCTATGATTCTAAACCATGGACTAAGGATTGTGGAGGGTGCAGAAACAACAGATCGCATTCGATATCAGCACCTGGTGGGTAAGTTAATTTACTTGTCTCATACTCATCCAGACATTGCATATGCAGTGGGGGTGGTGAGTCAGTTCATGCATAACCCCCAAAAAGATCACATGGATGTAGCACTGAGGATAGTGAGGTATCTAAAAGGAACGCCTGACACTGGAGTCATGTATCGAAGAAATGGCCATTTAAAGATGGAGGCATATACTGATGCCATTCAGATTGCACAAAATCCGGTGTCATTCAGATTTTACTATGGTGGGTGGAAATCTTGTCACTTGGAGGAACAAGAAACAAAGGTGGTGGCACTATCAAGTGTAGAGGCTGAATTTCGAGGAGTGGCCCGAGGTTTGTCGGAAATTTTGTGGATAAGGAAACTAATGACCGAGTTAGGGTTCGAACCATCTCAGGCATGCCCGTTGAAATGTGATAATAGAGCTGCCATTCAGATTGCACAAAATCCGGTGCAACATGGTTGGACCAAGCATGTAGAAGTGGATCATCACTTCATTAAAGAAAAGCTAGAAGCTGACATCGTTACTCTCCCGTTCGTACGATCTGAGGATCAGTTGACAGATATTTTAACAAAGGCGGTGAATGGTCGGATCATGAGTAGTGTGTTGTGCAAGCTAGGTGTTGGACATCCCACGCTTAGCTTGAGGGGGAGTGTTGAAAAAGAATAAGTTAGGTAATATGTAAATGAGGTAAAGATAAGTATAAATCTTTACCTTATTAGCAGTTTCCTTAAAAGAATGGATTGAGGGGCCGTAATATTAGGGATTGAGGGGTTATGGGGATTAACCCTAGCCCTATATATGTATGTACAATGATGAGAAGAAAACACAACAAAAAGAAGAGAAAAAACACCACCTGTGGAGTAGGGATTCCTCCCGAACCACGTAAAATTCTTGTGTCTTCTCTAAATCCAAACTCATATATCTCACACTATTGCCTTACTCTCAATCTCGGATGTAAGATAAGACTTCTACCATTTCGAGAACTCCATCATACGAAAACTTCACCACTTTAAGATGTCAAAAACGCAGGAGTTTGAAGGTATTGTTGTGTTTGGATACCACCGGAATGAGCAGAGGAGTCATGCTTCTTTTGATAGTCGGTTCTCATGGTTGAAGTGCCGACATTAGAATCGGCCTTATAAATCTTTAAACAATATTTGCAACTAGCTCACTCCTTCTTCGTGTCATCATCATTGATTTCCACCTCGTAAGAAAATTGTTGCCACACATCGAATTTGGTCACTCGCCTCTTAGATGAAGAAGTTGATGGACAATCCATAATCAACAAATTTTGAGATTAGGAGAATAGAATAATGTAAAATTAGAATAAGAGAATTGTTTGTGAGGTTTAGGGGGAAGGAATGGGTATTTATAGGGAAAAATAATTTAGTAAAACAAATCATTAAAAAATAACAAAAGAGAAAAAATTAAAAATATATATAGAAAACCCGCGGAAAAATCAAACTGGTGGATCGGACCGACGGTTCGTCAGTCTAGTCCAAGTCGGCCGGTTGCCGACCGGTTCAATCCAAACCGGCAGTTCAGGTTTGAAATTTTCGATTGTAAAGTGTATATGCTCACCACTTGAAGTAGCATGCAATCAATATTAATAGTGAAACCATCTGAACACACCAAGTAGGCTTGCTAGCGTACATACTATGTAATGAGTGGAGTTTTGTTTAAACTCTTGATCTATTTACTAGTAAACTAGTTTTTTTGTAAAGAATGTCAAGGCGAAATCAGAATCTATGACGATTAATGAAAGGTTTCAACACAAGAATTTTAAAATGGTGATCGATTTTTTTCGATGAGCTGAAGTTGCCGAAAACGGCACTTACCAAAAAATTCGGTAAGTTTTTCTCCTGATTCAATTGGATAAATAAAGAAGATGCATAAGGGATGAAAGAAATTCCAGACGATGTATTTCATATATTTCAGACAAGGTTAATTCATGATCATCTTCTTAATTATGTTGTTTAAACAGAAAAGTTGGATTCAAATTCTACATGTGGGTATCTCCCTTCAAGACTTATTACAGTAGTGTTTGTGAATGAATTTGGTTATGGATCCGAACATTTTTGGGTGCAAATTTCTCTAGAACAAATGTCACATATTAACAGTTTGTTTTCGTATTAATTCACTTTATTTGATAGCTCCTGTTATAACGTATACATTTTCTTTACACTGTTGTATTCGCACACCAATATCTCAAGGACAATTTACTAGTTCCGTTTAAATTCTGCCGACCCTTAGAAAAAGTAAACTCTACTCATCATCAGTCTTCTGTTTCTTCCCTTTCCCTGTGGGTCGCTCCAAATTTCTCCACCAGCAACTCCACAACCAAAGGAACCAACTCATCACAAGGAACTGCTTTCCTATAAACATCTCCCAAATGTGAGTCACTCCCAATCCTCCCTCCCACAAAAACATCAGCTCCTTCAACAACTTTGCCGTTCTTGTCCCTTGTCATGCACCCCATGAACCCAATATCAGCAACCTGAACTTGGCCGCACGTGTTGGGGCATCCGGTCCAGTGCATTCGCACCGGCCTGCTCACCGAAACGAGCCTCTGAACCTCCTCGGTCACCTTCATGGCTCGTGCTTTCGTCTCAATGATGGCCTGCCCACAGAATTGGTTGCCTGTGCATGCCACCAGGCCTCTCATGAGAAGTGGTGGCTCGGCGGGGAACCTGTCTTTGAGGAGGGGTTCGCTCAGCAACGTCCGGACTCTGGAGTTTTCGATGTTTGGGATGATGATGTTCTGCTCCACCGTGAGACGGAGCTCACCTGAGCCGTATGTGTCTGATATACGTGCAAGCTCGTACATGTCGTCTGCTTGGACACGGCCAACAGGGATGTGAATGCCCACAAAACTGTAACCTTGTTGCTTCTGAGGGTGGACGCCGAAATAGTCTCTTCTTTCCCAATTGGATTGGATCAGGTCTTCTGAGGATGCTCGCTCTAAATGAAGCTGAGGCAGTCTTTTGACTACTTCTTCTCTGAATCCTTCTATGCCCTGAATCATCAAAGAAAATAGTTGAATGTGTTTGATATTAACTGCCGCATTTTACTGATATTATTCCGGTTAGAAAACAGACCATCTCTCAGTGGTCTCGGGTCACATGTGCGCATGTGCACTTGTGGGCTAACTTATAAGTAAGACATGAGCTACTCTTATTACAACCTCATCTTCATATTTAAGATTGCTCATACACACCCCAATTGTACATACGAGAGGGGGTCTATTTTCTAACAATTCCAAATTTTACAGCCATATATGAAACGTATATATCCAAAGAGGAAGTGAACATCTATTGCTACTTATCAGTCTTTCTTGCATGACAATGGAAAACACAGATGCAATAATTCAAAGTTGCTTATCACAGAATCCATCAAAGAGTATTTGTAACAGCAGTTAAAAATCAGTGCCAAACCAAACATACCCAGTAAATTCAAAAGATGTACGCAATCATACCCCACCCTTCCGTGGAGTTAAAAATCAGTGCAAAAGCATAAAATTGGTGTGGAATAAGATCCCAAAGTTTTGTAATTTTTTACCAAAAGTTGTTTTGAAGAAAATATCTATGTTAAATCACGGAATGGCCTTTGAGCAGTACATATTTGGTTGGCATAATATGAATTCCAAGAGTTGGATATAATTAGCTTACAAGTTCATCAATCAGCCACATCATTCTTGTTTTCTGTCTGTTCCCTCTTGAACCAAGATCTCTGTATGCCTCGAGTATTGCTTTGCAAACGGGCAGCACATCATCACCAGGAACCCATGCATCCAGAGGAATCGCCTCAGCACACCTCTTGGGGCTGAAGAAACCGCCCACGAGAAGATTAAATCCGAAACGACCATCCTTTGTGGCTGGCATGTAGGCAAGATCATTGATATGTGGATGCTCGTACAGATCATGTGATCCTATCACGCACACATTCCATTTCCTCGGCCTGCAACACGAATCAAAAGTTCCACCATTAGCACTTTTCTCTTATTCACCACAGCTTGTTGCATCTGCAGTAACTCACAAGTTGGTAAATTCAGGATTGCCACGGGCATTAGCAGTAATGTACTGGGAGAGCAAATTCGTATAAGGCCTTGTATCAACTATCTCATGTGGATCGATTCCAGCTAGTGGGTTCCCAACCGGATTCCTCACATTGTCCATACCACTCTGTAAGCTTGTCAATCCTACTTCTTCGAGCCCTTTCAGAATTTCAGGCACATCAGGCAAAACCACACCACGAATTTGCCAATTTTGCCTCGTCGTTACATCACCACATCCGTCTTCCCCATATTTTTCAATAGTACTGGCCAAGAATCGAGTTTGTTTGCTAGTAGTAACTCCATTTGGGAGCTTAAGCCTCATCATGAATCGTCCATCTGTTCACAAGTAACATAACAGTTCAGGACAATTGTTACATGGAGTAAGCTTACTGTTCCGAATAAATGAGTTATATACCGAATTCTAATCGGAGAGATTGTGATTCATAATTAGAATTCGACACATAACTCATTTATTCGATACATATCATTCGACCTCAAGTTTTTTACATGAACCTTCAAGTCTCAGACTCGAGCGAATGCATCAAGCAATACAACGACATTATATCAAACAATAGGTCACAAAATAAACTACACCATTCAACTTACAATGGTGTTTCCTCCTGTGGAATAGGCCAAGCCATTTGAGCCTTACATCAATATCATCCTTGGTGAGCTTTGATTTCTCAATCTCCTCAAGTGGGATCTTCGCTAGCTCTTCTATCGTATTCTCCATGAATAATTTCATCGGCTCCTTCTCAATCTTCAGCTTCTCCTGCGGATTTATCCCAGCCCTGAACTTCTCCTTCAATACAAAATACCCATCCCTCTCTTCCACGCGAGGCTCCAGCCTCCCGGTCTCAACACCGCCAGACTTCCCGGATGATGGAGGAGCTGCCGTCTGCGGCGGCGTGGCGTGGAACCTCGTGCTCCTTGTTTTGATACCATTATTCGATTGTGAAGGCGCGAAGAATTGTATTGAGAGTGATGACATTCTGGGAAGTATTTAAGAATGCTCCGTTTGATAACACAGATATATCCGGCAGCGGAGACGGCGGCGTGTGGCGGTGGGTGAAGTCGGCCGATCGCTGCCATTTTTGTAGTGACAAAAGGATGCGGAGTGGACCTTGTAATACGCAAAATGTCTCTTCAACATTGCTAAAGGTCATTTTGTCCCCTGACGGTTGGCCTGATCTGACGTAAATGCCCTTGCTGTTGCGTTCTTTAATCACCGGTGTTGTCGTGGTTCTTTTGGTAATTGTCGTTAGTGCATCATCAGTTCCATCACAAAACCTTGCAAGCTTGTAGGAATGATACAAACAAGTAGACAGTCGTCCTTAATATAAAACTGAAAGGTCAGGGATGAAGGGGTTGGGCAAGTATATGGCCACATCGAGCCGCCACATTTGTTTTGGGATATTGTGACTTTTGTGAGCTTTGTTGGAGACTGACGAATGGTGGGGTCTAATCATTGGAGTACGCTTCACAGAGGGATGATGAAGAAAATATAAATTTTTTTTAAAGAATTCACCTGCACCTCCACGGCCCTAAAGGCTTGGAGAAGATGGTGGTTTAAGATGGTGTAGGTACAGGGCGATCCTCCTCTGTTCTATCCGAATTCTCGCTTAGGCCAATTATATAAGCACTAGACGCCCACCGAGACACCATTGAGACGATGGACGATCATACTCCGCTCTGTCCAAAAATCGCTTGTATTTAGGCAGCTAGCTGCCTAAAACGGTGCTTTCTCAAACAGTGTTTGGTTGAGCTACCAAATCATATTTCACAAAAATGTAGCAAACAAGAAAATTATCAAGCTGATATTAGCCGCTAGGGAACTTGTCCATCAAATGAGAAACTGAACTAGTTTTAGAGCAAAACTTATGCATCGATGTGTGTTGGATACGCTAAAGAGAAGCACCCAACAGCTTTGCCGAGGAGTTAGTAATAGCAAAGGAATGGGGGTCAGGGCCAGAACCCAGAGCAAAGCTGCAGCTCGCTCGATTCCTGTGTGCAATCTGTCAATGAGATCAAGCTACACGAATACGACTTCGAATTTGGCACAAGGGTGCATCTCTACGTGGTGCTTGAGATCAGAGTTCCCGTCGAATCTAAATGTGTAAAGTCCTTGTCTCTCTGTAAGCCCAACAGGGTATATTCTATGGACTTTGAGATCATCACCACCCCGTATGCTTTCTGGCCTCTCGGATTTCCACACGGGAATGTGTTTCAGAGACTTGAACTTCGAGAGAACAGCTGAAGATAAGGCCTCGAGGGTCAAGTTGTCCGAACTGCATGAGAATAACATGAATGAAAACAGATACATTAAGCAAAAGGAAGGACTTTTTACGACAATGCGTACCGCAAGAAAATGGATTCCATCTGCAGGCGACCCCTTTCTCTGACGTAAATGTGATGTGTGGTTCTCGTACCGCTAGCACATCTGCACGGTCGTTTCTTAAACTCTGGTCTTTCTTCATCTTTATCTTGAATCTTGGTTGCCAAGAAAATGCATAAACGGCAAGATGAATGTACAGCAGCCATATCAACAAGGGCCTTGAAGGAATCAGAAGGGCCTTCAAATTTCCACCTGAACAAAGATGACCAAATGGAATTATATCTCAAACGATATTTATCGAATTAAGCAATGTAAAGAACTTAATAGAGCTACAAAAAAGACTATAAGAGTTTTTAAAGGATTTGCTAGTACGGCTTTACTAAAATAATGCATCTTTTATCGACAAAATATAAACCAGCCACTAGCATGAGCCAAACCTCAATGATTCATTGTACGCATTGGGATTTGCAGCAAGGTACTTCATCTTCTTTGCTATAGATTCAACATCTTCTAACTCCTTGATATGCAAGATGGATCCAGGAGACGGAGCAAAATCTAGGATATTAGGTGCACCGATGACCACAGGTACACTCCCTGTGGAATACGATCATAAAATACAAAAGGTGAATTTCAAAAGGATGAAGCCAATTCTGGATCCTGGCTTCATTCTGGTCCGAAAGAAAGAAAAAAAACGGATAAAGCTTAGCAGGTTACCAGCTACAAGAGACTGGAAGAACTTTTCAGTAACGTAATCCTCTTCATTGGAGTTCTCAAAAGCCAAGCTAAATTTGTACCGCTTCAATGCTGTCACCTTGTCCACTAAGAACAAGACAAATGAAAACATTTACTGCTGCACTTGGAAGGTTTGCAGCAATAATCATGCATAACCTAATTGTCGAAATTCACCTTTTTCATCACGGTTTCGATGGCAACCCCCATAAGAATCAATTTTGATATTTGCTTTCTCGAGTGCAGTTAAAGCTGCCAGGCGAAAATTCCGAGCACCACAGTTAGAAATGAAAGCAGCAGCAATAGCATTTTCAGTTTTGGGTTGAACTGGAGCCATTAGATCATATTCAGCCCAAGAGAAATATCCCACGGGCACGTCAGAAGAAAGGCTGGTAGTCATTACAATATCATATCCTCTCCTGAGAACAAGAAAAATACAGTGAAACAGCAGGACTAGAAGCACTGACAGGTAAAATTCTCTATCTTTCGCAAGCACGAAAGGGATACACTGATTTAGGTTTATAAGCATAAAAGGTCCCTGCTTGGTTAATTAATCAAACCATGACATTTTAATTCAATCAGCAAGAAACGCCCAAATCCCTTATTCTTAATGCTTCCAAAAAAGTTTTCATATATTCTTGGAGAAAATCAAGGAGCAAAGGTACTACATGATGTGCTTACCCACCGTCTTGCAATATCAATATTATTCTCCGCATAATAACTAGCCGACTCCATTGATCTATGCACACTAGCAGTGCCAGCAGGCTGAGGAACTCCAAATGCAGCATCAGGCTTCTTATCTGCGACATATCCAAACTTGCATCCAATAGAACATGTCCTCCAACCCTACATATTGTGTAACGAGGGAAAATTCACTCCAATGAAGATACGTATTCAGGAAAGCCACCAAAAAGATTTAATGTATCTTAAATCCCTAGACGAAACTAATACAAGAGCCAGACGAGCTATTTCAGTTACTCTAATTTTCAAATATCCATATTTTTCATCACCACCAGTAATCAATTGATGTCCAAAGTTGGCTTAAAACCATCTCCAATTACTCGCCTTGTCAATTGTCATTGTTTTTGGCAGAATTGACAGTAAAAACACAACAAAATTGCCATGAACTGAATGATGCTGGACAATAATATTTCTTAACAATAAGCTACCACCTACCTTTGACACAACTTATCAGCAAATTTGCAGTTACCAAACGAGAGAAAACATAAAAAAGAATACCTCTTCAGCCCCTTGCACATAAATAGGCTCCTTTTCAAAATCCCTAGAATACTGCACGGCGTCCTCCATCTCCAGCCACTCTTCACACCTTTTTTCATCTCCGAATCTCCGGGACCGGCGCAACCCAAAACCCTCGTTGGACCAAGACGACGTCGTACGAGTAAAGCTATAAAATGATTCGGCCCATGAGTCGACCAGTTCCACATTCTTGGCCATGTCAAACCTGCACAAAAGAGCGATCTCCCCAATCACAACCAAGCCCACGAAAATCGGCAGAAAAATCGGCCATTTTCTCTTGTTTGGAATGGGAGACGACGGAGAAGCGGCGTCCTGCACGAGCAATCCTTCGGATTTCGAATATTGTCTGTGGCTAGCCGCAGCCATGAACTCGAAATGTCGATCCACGCCGGCGGAGAGTATCGAAATTTGAGGGTGAAAGAATCTAAAACCGTAGCGTTCAAGGGGGAATTTGTGCCATGCTGGAAAAGTTTGCTTCCGGCCGAAGTCGTGAAGGAAGGAAATGAAGGGAAAAGTTGAAGTTGACAAGAAGACGAAAGGGTTAGTCGTTGGCGTCTTATTTGGGCAAACCTTTAAAGTCAATTCCCAGTTTTGCTTATATTTTTTGATTTAAAACTTTCACAATTTATTCATCCTTTTTTTTTAATCCAATAAAAGCCTAGGTAAGAAAAACTTTATTAGTCTTAAGTTGGTTGGCGTCTTAGTTGGTGTTTTTAAATTCTTTTTTTTTTTCATGTTGGGGAGGCCACAGCCTGTATAATACTTAGTAAGTGTTTGCAAGCTCTACTGGAAAGGAGTTTTTGGCTTCTGACGGTAGAAGAGTCTGTTTTGAGTGTTTGCAGTTTTTGACTTTTGTCTTCTTACTTGTGACTTTTGCGGTGGAGAAGTCAAAAAACTTGCAAACACCCCCTTACTAAGACTATGCTATAGTAAATCAAAAAACCAGGCTCAAGGAGGTTCAAAAATTGGCCATGGTGCCCTTTCCGTTGCTTACTGGCACATGGAGAAGAGATCTATCAGGTGTAGTTCTCCAAGCACTGTGCACAATTGATAGCTGGTCCGCCGGCATGGCATAGGCCTGCATCTGTTGGACCCCGTTAGCAGGGAGGGGGTTGGATAGTGTATCTCAAAGTCGTTACAGGTTGCCCCCAAGTGAGCCATTCGATCAGCTAGTGAGTTAAACTGCCTGGGCGTGTACTCAAAGATCAGTTTGACGAAGTTCCGTCGCAGCAGGTTGATTCTGGTGACCACTGGATTCGGCGAGAATGCCTGGTAGTCCTTTGTGTTTTTAAAATTTTTAAAAAAGTAATTTTTAACTTTTGACAGTTGCAAAGTCAGTTTGAAGTATTTGCGAATTTTGCTTTTGTCGTTTGACTTTTAACTTTTGTAATGGAGAAGTCAAAACTTGTCAGAAGCATCTCTGGAGTTACTTTTGAAGTGCTTTTGATGGTGGTATTTTTGTAAGTATTTAAAATATTAAATTTAAGATATTTTTATCTTTTAAACAATTCAATATTCCTAAACTGACGGATATTTTTGTCATCTTTTAAATTTATGTTACAAAAATAACTTTCAAATTATTAATATGCAAACACTTTATTTTGACTTTTGCTGTAAACAAGTATATTTTGCAAATACTTTTTAATTTTTTAATTTAAGTTCCTTTTTCCAGAATACCTTTTGAAAAACTACTTATACATAAGCACATGAACTTGCAAACACCACTTAGTAATAAGGATGAGTTGTATATAGAGGGATAAGATTTAGTGAGATGAGATTATTTATCCTGCTTTTAGTATGCAGGATTATACATAATTTGTAAGGTTTATGATATAGTGAGATTTTAAAATACTTTGTTTAGTAGACATGATAATTTCATGCAAGGATTTTGAAATTATTGTAAATTTACAAAGTTGTCTATTATTTTTAATTATAATAATTAATTTAAAATAAAAAAATAAAAAAATTGATATTATCATTATTTTTTATCGAACTCGCAAAAAATCATGTTCATATTACTATCAAATTGTGTAGGTATTTATTTATTTCGGTTGTATGTAGTGCATGATTGGAGTAAGTAGTTATTTCAGTTATTCGTGTAGTTTTTTTTGAGCTGGGGATTTCCACGAAAACAATCTCGCCATTCGGTTGAAGGTGTGAGGGTATGATTGTGTACATCCTACACTCCACAAACCCTACCTAAGGCGCGATATTTACTGGGTATGTTTGGTTTGGTTTGGTTTATTATCATCAAATTTTGAATGTCTGAATCTAATACTTAATGAGTATCGGTTATTTTTCTAGTTCGAATTAAATTATAAAAATAAAAATAAAAATATATTATTAAAAAATTCTTAGAAAAAAATATTTTCAAATTAAAAAATTAGCTTTTACTATTTTTTGGATAATTTTTGGGAACTTAAAATTAAAATTTAATACATTTTACAATTTTTTATAATTTTATAAAGGAAGTGTAAATTAGTAATTTCAAAAGAAAATCAAGTTTTTCCACCAATTTCCACCTATTTGAAAAGGAAAGTTTTTCTCTCTAAATCCCACATTTTCCCAGGTCAACCCAATTAACCCGGAAAAATCTTTCCTTACATATCCCTCCTACTAAACACTGGATTTTTAGTGGGATAATTTTGTGAAATTCTACTAAATCCTGGTTACTAAACAGAGCCTAAGTTTGATGAAGTATGTTCTAGTCCTGAAATCTTATGTATCGATTAATTAAATACGTTCCTGAATTATAATCATAAGTGTTGTGATCAAATAGCTAATATCAATCTTATTTTAAAAATGTTATTATTAATTAAAAAATTCATATCAAGTATTTGATTAATTTTAGTCCATGCATCACAATTCCAACTCAAGGATGGCATGTTTATTCTACAAAAAAATAATATTATGGTTAGATATATTTAAAACAATCTTTTAAGTCAAAATAAAAAAAATATTTACCTTACGTTGTTTCTGCCTTTTTCCGTCATTCATTTTGTTACGCTTCCTCTCATTTGGGTATTTAGGACCTCGTTTTCTCTTTTGTTGTTCAATAAGAGATGTATAAGCGTGAAAGGTGACAAATGTACCACAAATCGTGGACCCTACTAGAATGACATCTCATATGTCTGCAACTCTGCATGAGCTCCAGAATTATCATTTGTGAAACGCGTAAATCTATTGGTGATCAGGAGTTCACTCAATTGTGTGACATTTCCTCATGTAGACGAATATACATGGACATGTAAAGAACATTCTGTTTGTAATTATTCAACAAAAATACATCCACACATTATGTTAATGCAGGAAAAATGGCAGGAGCATCAAGCATGTGAAGGAGAGAATGCATGATGAAATTCAATAATGTCGTTTAAAATTACCACCTTTGTCTGCAAGCTTATCACATTGAGATCAGAGACCATTTGGATGCAAAGGCATTAACTTAGATATAGACAACACCCATTTTGCGATGCATCGACAATAGACCACTTGTTCTTAAACTTACTACAAGTCAATATAAATCCCGCAAAGTACGACATGACTTCATGTTAAACAACAACAATTGAAGACAACCGGCAGGAATCATGAGTCGTTGGCCTTCGACAATGGAACAACAATCAATCAAAAGCATGTTGGTAGTATATGATTGGACACTTTGTTAATATCCCACGTCAATTTCACACATAAATATCAATGAACTTAAATAGGAATGTGCTGCTATAATCTATCACCTTGAGAAAAAGATTTCAATGAGAGTAGTCCATATATTCCTATTTAAATTGGCTCATGCACGCGTACCTGCGCATACGTGACTTGAGCTTAAGAGAGGGAGTCTGTTTTCCAACATGGTATCAGAGCAGACGATCTATGACCCGAGAATATTTATGGGGAAAGTCTCAAGTATTGGCCCCATGGGTGGGGTCATTGGGGGGTTCGGCACAAATTGGGCATTGTTTCAGGAGACTTCGATGATTGTTCCGAGATCTTCGTAACTGTTTTGGGGAAAATCCCGAATATTGATCTCATAATGGGAATTGTCCCAATTGGGCATTATCCATTTGATAGTCCAAATCTCAACAAGGTTTACTTAGTTGGACTTGAGAGGTAGTGTTGGAATGTCCCACACGGATTTCATACATAAATATCAACTAATTAAAATAGAAATACGATGCTACAATCCATTACCTTGGGCTCAACGTTTTAATGAGAGCGACTCAGATATTCCTATTTAAGTTGATTCTCACACACACATCTGCGCACACGAGGCCCGAACCCTGAGAGAGACAAGTTTATTTTCTAACACACTTTGGAAGTGCACGAATGCAGCAATATTCAATCAACAAGCTCCAAATGCAGGCAAATGATGGAACGAATCCAATTAAAAATTTGGTGGATTCTCACTAAGAATTCATAGCAATGAGTTTATTAAATCTGAGAGAAATTGTTATGGACTAAGAGTTCTAGCGATCTTTTTGTGGGAGAAGCAACAAAGCCGGAGATAGAAAAAGGGCTAAGAGTTCTGGAGTTCCGATATGCTGCATGAAATTAGTGCACCAAATTCACATTAAAATATGATGTGTTAGGGATTTTGGGTACATGACCCAATGGCACCTATATATTGTGACACTAACGTTTGTTCTCTTATTTTTGCACTCGTGCATGTCCCGAATTCGATGACCGGATGATGTTAAAATCTATAAGTCGTGAAACCTGTATAGGCTTACATATGACTTATGAATTGTCAACTGAGTCACTTATGTGTCTTGGAGGTTGAAATTTCATACTTGGATTACCGTCGTGTCAATTGGGGTTCCTGGATACATTCAGTTCTTAGCAACGTTTGGGTAGGTGTGTGAGTTAGATTTTTTGGGCTTGATTGTGTTAGTGGGCCTAGATTTGTATGTTGGTGTTGGGCTGGTTGTACCCGTGGGCTTTGGCTATGTTGTAAGTTCGGCCCATCCTCCTATTATATCGAGAATCTTAGTCTGGTTGATTATATTTTCGAAATTGGGCTCCTATTCTCTTCCCTGCTCGGCCCAGTTGCTCATTTATTCCCTTACCTGTTCGGCCCATTTGTCCACTTACTCCGTCCATTTACCTGGCCCATGATATATATGATGATGAGGGTGTTGTATCGTTACTTTTTTGGACTTCTCTTTTTGGCTATCTCTTTGTTACTCTCTAGAAATTTCGAAACCCTACTTTTGCTCGCCGTCGTTTGACTTTTTCGGTCAATCTACCGGTCCTTTCTCACTTCTAAGCACAGATTCGAACTCCTCGTCCTATTCTCGTTCTTTTGAACCGATTGGTTTCTATTTTCTCTCGAGTTGATCGACGGTTGTTTTCGGGTTTCTACAGTGATGGCTTGAGCTCCGGCTCTATTTTGTGTTGCTATTGACAGATCTGGACTCCTGCGACTCTCGGTGTTCAGGATTTGTGTTTATATATATCATATTTGATATATTCTCATTTCTACTGTTGTAAATTGAGATTTACGAACTAACACTCTATTTTCGATCTATCTAGGATCTGAGCAAGGTCGTACGGACCTCACAGTGGTATCGGAGCGAGGTTACCGTTCAGATCTGGTTCTGGTTGTGGTTTGCATGTCTCATTTCTGTTGAGATCTGAGATTTCTGGTAGTAGATCCGTAATTTGTCGGTTGAAATTCTGTGATTCACTAAGTTTTACTGGTGGTTCAATTTTGTATTAAACTGTTACTGTTGAAATTCGTACTTGTTGGATATTCTGTGATCTATCTACATTCTGTGCATATTGTTGCGATTATTATTGGATTGACTGTGAAATTGGTTACTGTTCAGGCTTGCATGCGTTATATCTCTCTGGATTTGTGGCTTGCATGTGTTGTTATTAGATCTGTTATCATACTGGTCTTGAGATACTGAACTGTTTGGGCTCCTTTGTCATACACTGCTGAAATTGGACTGCATGCGTGGTTAGCTTGCTCGGTGTCACTGAATAAATTGTTATTATCTGCTCAAGTTTTTGAAAAACGACTTGTTTTCAAAAACTGCCACATTTTTACTGGAAAACTTTGAAATAGTGAATTTTTTAACGGTTTTCAAAGGTTTAGTTACAAAATATTCCGCTGCATTTTGAAATTCAAAAATTGTTTGAATTACTCTGATCTGATACTGCCTGGGAAAATTTTAGAGTTCTCTGTTGTCTGTCAATATACTATCTGTTTGGCACTGTTCAATTCTGAAAAACAGAGACGAAAATTAATTAAAACGCCCCACAGACAACAGACTCTACATCAGAAATATACTAGATTGGGTCTTATACACACAGCCCTGTGTAAGTCCTCTTTTATCCATTTCTGTGCTTAAAATTTCTACTGTTTGCTCCCGTGAGTACTTGAAAGATCAGCACACGAGTACAATTTTTCTGTGGCATTTTCTGTATCTGTGATTGCTGAACATGTTTTCCAGAATTGAAATTGCTCAGTTTGATGGGAAGGGGAACTTTGTTACTTGTGCTAGACGCATGAAATATGCTCTGTCTCATTATAAAGTACATTATGCCTTAAAACCTATTAAAGATTGACCTGAAACACTTACTGCTAAAGCTGAAGAGATTAGGGAAGAAGCATTGAATCAGTTAATTTTGAATTTGTCTGATTCTCTCATTAGGCAGTTAGATGGTTAGGAGGACCCGTTAGAAATCTGGGATAAATTGCATGTTTTGTATACTTCTAAGGATCTAACAAACCTAATTTTTGTTAAAGGGTCACTATTTTCATATAAAATGGATTCTGAAAAAACTGTTGTAAAAAGTATGAATGAATTTTTTAAACTTACCCAACTTTTGAAAGGAAGAGCGCATAATTTGGATGATGAGTCTCTTTCCACGATTTTATTAAATTCAGTAAGTGAAGATTATGTGGTAGTCAAAAATGTACTTAGGTATTCAGGTTCTTTACCAAAACTGGAAGTTATTGTTAGTGGTTTGAAAGTTAGGGAAATAGAATTAAAAAACTCTAAACATGTTTCAAATGTGTTATTTACTAAGGCAGAGATTAAGGATGAAAATGATAGACCTAAGGTTCAAAATAACACTGTCAGTCAAGGTCAGAACAAGTTTGGTCCTAGAAATTAACGTTTTTAGCAGAATAAAATTTTTTCTAGAGGTCAAAACTTTCAACCGAATAGAAATTTTCAGTCTTCTTCAAACTTTTCTTATTCTGGTTTCAATAGGAATGGTTTTCAGCCTTGGTGCACTTATTGTCAAAAACTTTGTCATGTCCAGAGAAATTGTTTTGCTTTGAGTAGAGATAATAGGACACAAAATGTTGGTCAAGCTGTTATGAGTAATAATAATAATCCTAATACACTGTTTGTGTCTGAAACTCCTAGTCAGCGGCACGCTGATGCACATAGGTGTAATGATGTGAATAATTCTGGTCAGCCTACACATAGATGTCATAAAAACACTGCTGCATGTCAAAATGTTCAATATACGTGTGTTAATACCCATGATCCCAATAGGGTTGCATGTGAAAATATAGGACAAGTGTCTTTAGATTCTAGAAACCAACCTAGCTCCTCTTACAACCAACCTATGTATGACTCAGTCTTCTTTGTGAACAATGAGGGTGATGATCTTGTATTAGGCGAAGAAGAGTCTGCATTAGGTCAGAACACTTTTAACGAAGATGATTTGATTCAATTCATGTCTGAATGCCAAAAAATTAACTTTTCTTTAAAGGGTCAGTGTGATTTTTCAAAACAGTTAATTCCAAACCTTTTCCAAACTGTTTTCAAACTGATTTTACTCCAAAGGTTGATCCTGTTGTGTCTGTTAGTTCATGTCAGGACTATGTTTTAGTTGTTTCTGATTTTGAGAACACTGATGAATGGTTTTTAGACTCAGGCTGTACTTACCATATGACACCTAATCTAAACAGGTTTGATTCATTAGATAAGTGTAAAACTGAGATGGCAGTAATGGGTAATGACAATGTGTGTAAGATAGTATGCACTGGTTCTGTTTCTTTAAAATTGGATAATGGGAACAGGGTAAAATTGACTAATGTTAGGTATATACCTGATCTTAAGAGGAATTTAATATCACTTGACATGTTAGAAGAATCTGGTTGTTGGTATACATCTAGGAATGACATGCTTTCTGTTTATAGAAATGATTCTATTGTTATGACAGACAATAGGAGGAACAGATTATATTTTTTGAATAGTAAAACTGTTTCTGAAAGTACTCTTTTAGTTTCTGAAATTGATTTAACCAAACTTTGGCATTTGAGACTTGATCATATAAGTGAAAAGAATCTGAAACTTTTACATGATAGAGATCTGTTAGGTAAACAAAAATTTAATGGCTTATCTTTCTGTGAACCCTGTGTGTTAGGGAAGCAACATAGACTTAAATTTCCGAAGGCTATTCATGTTTCAAAGCAATGTCTAGACTATGTTCATTCTGATTTATGGGATCCTATTAGTGAATATACTCATGGAGGGGCAAGGTATTTCATGTTTATTGTTGATGATTTCAGTCGTAGAGTTTGGATTGTTTTGTTGAAGTCTAAAGATCAGGCCTTTTCTAAATTTAAGGAGTGGAAACAATTTGTTGAGACTCAGAAATCTAATAAGGTCAAATATTTGAGAACAGACAATGGCTTAGAGTTTTGCAATTCTGAATTTGATTCTTTCTGTGCTTTACATGGCATAACTAGACATTATTCCGTTAGATACACACCACAGCAAAACGGAGTAGCTGAACGCATGAATAGGACATTTTTAAATAAAGTCAGATGTATGCTTGTTACTTCTGGTATGTCTAAGTAGTTTTGGGGTGAAGCTTTGTATACTGTTGCATTTCTTGTGAATAGAAGTCCTAGTGCAGTTAATTTTAATTGCCCTGAATTCATTTGGCATGAAGCTATTTTAAACTTGACAAACCTGAAAGTTTTTGGCTGCACTGCTTATGTTCATAACAAACTGTGTAAATTAGATCCTAGATCTATTAAATATGTATTTTTGGGTTATCAGGAAGGTGTTAAGGGTTTTAGACTTTGGGATAGGTCAGTTCCTAGCATGAAAGTCTTGATTAGTAGAGATATTATATTCAATGAATCTGAATTTTCATGCTTAGGTCAGAACTTGCCTGCTGCAATACCTGTTTTGTCTGAATATGTTCCGAGGAGAGTGTCTCTTGTGAGGGAGAGCGCTCCTTAGGCTACTTTTGAGGTGGAGTCTCAACCAGGTCCACCCATTAAGGTGGAGGTTGGGACCTTGACTCCTAATTCTGAACTTGTGCCACCTCAAGTTGAGAATGTATCTGTTGACTTGCCTGCTCCTTCTGTTATTGAGAATAAAGATGTTCCTGAACCCTCTGTTGTGCATTCTGATGGTACTGATTTGTTTGATTGTCAATTGGTTAGAGATAGAGAAAGAAGAACTATTAAACCTAATCTGAAATATGCTAATTTTGCTGAGATAGTGGATTATACTTTTCTGGTCAGTCAACAAATCATGCATTATGAGTCTCAATTTTTCCAAGATGCTATTAACCGTCCTGATACTTTGAAATGAATTGCTTCTATGAATGATGAGATTAAATCATTAGATCAGAATGGTACTTGGGCTCTTGTTCCTAAACCTGTTGGTAGGAAGGTCATAGGATGTAAGTGAATTTATAAAATTAAGGTAATGGTGATTCTGAACCTGTTAGATATAAAGCCAGATTAGTTGCAAAAGGATTTAGTCAACGTGAAGGTATAGATTATAATGTAATCTTTGCACCTGTTGTGAAATTTAAAACCATTCGTATATTGCTATCACTTGCTGCAAGTTATGGTTTAGAATGTGATAAACCAGATGTTAAAACTACCTTTTTATATGGTGAACTTGATGAAGAAATTTTCATGGAACAACCACTTGGATATGTTGATACTTTAAAGCCTGATTATATATGCTTCTTGAAAAGGTCCTTATATGGTTTAAAACAAGCACCTAGACAATGGTATATGCATTTTGACAGTTTTATCACTAATCTTGGTTCTGTTCGCAGCTTATATGACAGTTGTTTTTATTTCTTGATACAAGAGCATGCTACTGTTTATATTCTATTGTATGTGGATGACATGTTAATCATTAGTTCTTCTAGACAAGATATAGACAATCTGAAGTTGAAAATGCAATCTGAATTTGAGATGGACTTAGGAGAGGCTAGTAAGATTCTTAGCATGCAAATTGATAGAAATATGACCGTTGGTACTTTGAAGTTGCATCAATCTAGTTATATACATAAACTGTTGGACAAGTTTGGTTTTTCGGATGTAAAATCTGTTTCATCACCTATTGCTTTGCATTTTAAGTTGAGTAAATTACAAAGTCTTTCTACACCTTCTGAGACTTTAGAAATGGAAAATGTGCCTCACTCCAATGTTTTAGCTTCACTTATGTTTGTTATGGTTAGCACTAGACCTGATCTTTCTTACATTGTTTATTTCTTGAGTTGGTTTATGTCCAATTCAGGTCTTGAACATTGGTCTGCTTTGAAATGGGTTGCTTAGATATCTTAGAGGTACTTCTGATTTGGGACTCATGTTTAGGAACAATTTTGATCAAACTGATTTATGTGGCTATGTGGATTCTGATTATGCTGGAGACTTAGACTCTAGAAAATCTACTACTTGTTATCAATTCTTGTTAGCTGGTAATTGTATTGCTGGAAAACACAATTACAACATGTTGTTGCACTTTCAACCATTGAATCTGAGTACATTGCTTTGACAGATTGTTTTAAGGAATGCATGTGGCTTCAAGGTTTACTTTCTAAATGCAAAATACTATCTGATGTTGATACTGTCTTCTGTGATAGTCAGTCTGCCATACACTTAGCTAGAAATCCTGTTTTCCATGAAAGGTCTAAACATATTGATGTTAAGCTGCATTTTATTCGTGATATGGTTACCTATAGATAGGTTATACTTGAGAAAATTGATACTAAGATTAATCCTGCTGATATGGAGACTTAAGTAGTAACAAATTTGAAACTAAAGTTCTGTGTTGAACGTCTGGGCATGAGTTCTGGTATCTGATGTTGTCTACATTCTGTCTTGCATATTGTTATCTAATTTGCTACTGCAGGAACTTTTTTGTGATCTGTTTTTGGGTCATGTACCAAAAAAGGTGGAGATTGTTAGGGATTTTGGGCACATGACCCCATGGCACCTATATATTGTGACACTAATGTTTGTTCTCTTGTTTTTGCACTCGTGCATGTTCCGAATTCAATGGTCGGATGATGTTAAAATCTATAAGTCGTGAGACCTTTATAGGCTTACATATGACTTATGAATTGTCAACTAGGTTACTTATGCGGCTTGGAGGTTGAAATTCCATAGTCAGATTACCGTCGTGTCAACCGGGGTTCTTGGATCCTTTCAATTTTTAGCAACGTTTGGGTAGGTGTGTGAGTTAGATTTTTTGGGCTTGATTGTGTTAGTGGGCCTATATTTGTATGTTGGTGTTGGGCTGGTTGTACTCGTGGGCTTTGGCTATGTTGTAAGTTCGGCCCATCCTCCTATTATATCGAGAATATTAGTCTGGTTGATTATATTTTTGGAATTGGGCTCCTACTCTCTTCCCTGCTCGGCCCAATTGCTCATTTATTCCCTTACATGTTCGGCCCATTTGTCCACTTACTCCGTCCGTTTACCTGGCCCGTGATATATATATAGTGATGAGGGTGTTGTATCGTCACTTTTTTGGACTTCTCTTTTTGGCTATCCCTCTGTTACTCTCTGGAACTTTCGAAATCCTACTTTTGCTCGCCGTCGTTTCGATTTTTCTGGCCGATCTACCGATCCTTTCTCACTTCTAAGCACAGATTCGGACTCCTCGTCCTATTCTCGTTCTTTTGAATCGATTGGTTTTCATTTCCTCTCGAGTTGACCGACGGTTATTTTCGGGTTTCTACACTGACGGCCTGAGCTCCAACTCTATTTTGTGTTGTTATTGACAGATCTGGACTCCCGCGACTCTCGGCATTCAGGATTTGTGTTTATATATATCATATTTGATATATTCTCATTTCTATTGTTGTAAATTGAGATTTACGAACTAACACTCCATTTTTATCTATCTAGGATCCGAACAAGGTCGTACGGACCTCTTATGATGTCTACACCCGATTGGACATAAATATTAGTCCACTCTACTTGCTAATAAATGTAATGGTGACATGTGTTTTTGGTGCCGAAATTTTGATGTGTTAAATAATTTCATAGAGTTATATTTTTTTTTATAAGTAATGTCATGTCGTTAAAGGGATTTAAACTCGTGACTTGTAAGTGCAATTGTCACTTCATGACCACTAGGTAAACCCATCTTTGATCTCTGTGCAAAATGTGTAATTTGGGGATAGAATATGTTACCCTTTTTAAATAAATATAAATAAAAATTGAACAAAAGAAAAAATAAGTGACAAGTCAACTATTACAAGGGAAGCTATATGCAATCAATATTCCTATGGCTGAAGTTGAGACGCAAACAAGAGTGTTGAACTGTAAGATTGATGCACTACCATTCAAGTGCCTTGGGATCCAAGTAGGCATCAACCTGAGAAGGATTGCCTCTTGGAAACCAGTGTTGGACCTTATGGAGAAGAGACTTGGGACTTGAGATTTTGAGCATATCTCCTTTAGTGGGAGGATAATGCTGATTAAAGCCGTGGTATCTACAATCCCATCGTACTACTTAGCCTTATATAAAGCTCCTAAAGGCATTTTGGAAAAGATGATTCAAATTCAGCGAAGATTTCTGTGGTGGGAGACTAGTTCAAGTGGCAGAAAAATCTCATGGGTGGGTTGGAAGAAGTTGTACTACCCTAAGGCGAAGGGAGGCTTGAATGTGAAAAATCTTGTAAAATTCAATACTGCAATGATTGAAAAATGGGGGCATAAAGCTTTTATGAACACCCAATACCTATGTTATGAGATCCAAAAGGGGACGATATGGGAAGATGGCGCTTGAAAGGAAAAAAATTGAAACAAATACCAGAAGCAGGAAACCTTCACCATGGTGGCGGGACTTGGTGAAAGGTGTACTAACTCAAGAGTGGTTTCACTCACTATATGTAAGAAGATTGGGCAGAGGTGACGCTACCAGTTTCTGGCACGACAATTGGCTAGGGACACAATGTTTAGCAACCAAGTACGACCTCCTATATGCTGTAGCTACTGACAAAGATATAACATTGGTAAACAAAGGAAATTTTAAAGGAAATACCTGGGCTTGGTCCTGGTCCTGGACCCGGCAGCTTGATGTTAATGAATTAATCCAGTTCTTTAAGCTAGTGCATTTTCTTGACGGAGCCCCAAAGCAGGAGCAACATAATGACTCTTGGGAGTCAAGTAGTAGAGCTATTAATAACTATACTACCCCACTCACATACAAAGACCTGATGCAACAAAACTGGTCAGAAAATGTTGCAGTAGAGATAGCAGGAACAGTTTGGAATAATACCATTCTAAGCAAGATAAACGCGTTCAACTAGAAGCTATTGCAATCCAGTATTCCCTCAATAGAAAATTTAAGCCAGCATGGCATGCAATTACCTACTACATTCTGCCCTCCTTTTGAAGTTAGTGTGGAATCAGTGGATCGCCTATTCATAGAATGCCCCAAGTCAAGAGAAATTTGGGATCAAATATATCAGTGGTTGCAGGTGCAAAGAAACACAACAACTGGAATCAACAATCATTACATGCAACACAAAAATCTATTGTCTCACTCATGGAAGAAGAAGATCTGGAATGCAATTTGGCAGACAGTGACATGGTTCATCTGGAAAGCCAGAAATGGAAAATTGTTTCAAGACTTGCAGTTTTCAGAAGCAAGAACAATAGAGAGCATCCAACTAATGTTATGGCAAAGTTTTCGAACTCATCGTTTGCTTGATCCGGCCACAGGCTTTGGAGAATGGTGTCGCCTCCCTGAATGTTGCTTGCAGTAACAACAAATTGGTGAAATCTGAGGAGGAATTGGAGAAAATGCGTTTGGATTTGGAAAATGGCCTGTGAATCCCTTGAGCTTAGGGTTCACACTTCTATGAGGAGAAAGCGCTTTTGTAAATCTTGTAAATCACTTCTATGAGGAGAAAGCGCTTTTGTAAATCTTGTAAATATTACACACAAATTAATAAAAATATTTTACCTACCCAAAAAAAACTGGCCCCATCCCGATTAATGGGGCGCACGTGAAATAATTTTTCTATGATGCCAAATCATCCACCTATCCAAATAATTTTGGACAAATTTTTCTTATGCAACATGGTCAGATCGAATTTTGTAATATGTCACCGCCCGCATTTTTAAGGTCTGGTAGAATATTCGGGACTTCCAAAAAGTGGGAGTTCGGTTCGAACTATTGGTCTTTGGAAAAACGGACATCATTAAAAGTTTAATTGTGGTAGTTAGCTATGATCGCCCCTCAGAAGGTAGGTATATTACAAACTGGCCTTCTGAATAGCGAGATTTACCACATTTTTCCTACAAGCGGTTGCATGCATATATATTACCCTTCTATTTTCCAATTTATATACAAGCCAAATTAACCATTTTACCATATCAGTGTAACTTTTCAAAAATCTTATGTAAATATTATATTATTTTATCTGATTTAATTTTTTTTTCAGCCAATGAGTTGGTCGGGATATGACACAAATATCAAATGGCGGGAACCATATTAAAAGCAGCAGTAGATCAAACAATAGAATGTGGCATGCAGGATGGGAATTATGGCGGTTGTGTAATATCCCTTGCCAGTGTTCAGCCTAGTTTCGTGCACTTATATTGGAGTAGTGTGTATGACTCCTTTGAAGAGGACCCTCAACTCATCTTCAAGTTAGTGATCAATTTACATGATAAGAAATTTGGCCCGGCCCATTATTCGGGTCTCTGTGCCTTTAAAAAAATTTGACCGGACCCATTAATCAGGTCTCGGGTCTGCCCAATCCACATCTCGAGGGTCAACGGGTTTTGAATAAATCGATCCTGCATCTCGTGGGTCTCGTGTGTGTGGGTGCACGTGCGAGAATTAATTTAGTAGCAATGTGGGTTATCTTCATAAAAACCTTGAGCCAAGGTGATTTGATTGTTACTCACATTCCAATTTGAACTATTCTTCCCCACATTCTCATTTTGGTGTGGGACTCTTTAACACTTCCCCTCAAGTTCTACTAGGCAAATCCTGTCGAACTTGAACACCCACACTGTATAAATGTAGCGGAACCTGCTCCGATACCATGTAAGAAATCTGGCCTGGCCCATTATTCGGGTGTCGGTGCCTTTGAAGAGATTTGGCCTGGCCCATTAATCGGGTCTCGGGCCTGCCCGACCCACATCTAGAGGGTAAACGAGCTTTGAATAAATCGAGTCCACATCTCGTTGGTCTCATGTGTGTGAGTGCGCGTGTGAGGATTAATTTAGTAGCAATGTGGGTTATCCTCATAAAAACCTTGAATCAAGGTGATTTAATTCTAACCCACATTTCTATTTAAACTATTCCCCACCTTCTCATTTCGGTGTGAGACTCTTTAATAGCATGGTGGAAGAGAATATATTTTTATGTTTAAATATTTATGCGGGCAAACAATACGCTTATTGATGCGACGACCCATTTACTTGTGGTAGACGATGAAGTAAAGTTTACTGATGAGCATAAATATCAAAAAGATGAGGTTTGAGAAGTTTGGATTGCGAGAAATTTTGTGAGACATTTAGTCTAAACTATTTGTATTGGTATTACATTTGTTGTATTACACTTCTTGTAATGAATTTTTTATTGAACTTATTATATTGATACAGGAATTCCCTTAATAAACAATACATCAAATATGAAATTACAGTAATATTAGTTATAATATTAGGGAGTTGTTTCTTCTACATAAATATAAGATTATGATTAGATATATTTAAAACAATTTTTTAAGTAAAAATAAAAAAAATTACTTATTCTACATTGTTTCTACTTTTTTGTTATCCATCTCATTACACTTCCTCTCTTTTTGGTCTTTGGACCTGGTTTCCTTTTTTGTCATTCGATATGAGAATGTGTAAACGCGAAAGGTGGCACAAGTACCTTAAATCATGGACCATGTGGGTAGAATGACATCTCATATACCCGCATGAGCTTCAGAACGGTCATTTCTGGAATGCAGAAATCCATTGGATCTACCCGATATTTGCGACAAACCTACACATTATGATTTATAAAATCTATGTTGGGCTACAAAATCTTAACTTTATTAATTAAGACACTAACTAGTATAACATGCGAGCATGGGATGCCATAGCACAGCCACTTCCCACAAGAGCATATATGGACAGTGAGGATGACTTGTTGATGCTCCTGTGATCCACGTGTCGTTACCTGAGCCGTGTGCCTCATAGACGTGAATGTGCTCTCATAAGTTAAAATGTGATGGCTTGGTGCGTGTTTGGTTGCCTTCTCGAAAAAGGCCCTTGCCATATCGCTCCATGCCTTAAGCGTTGAGGTCATCCTCGCACAATCACCCATCCGTGCTTTGAGATAGTTATTGCAACTTTCTTGCATTTGACGTACTATCGAGGTAATCAGAAGTATACGTGCCCCTTTAAGCACTCTATTGAAGCATTCAACATGATTCATTGTCATAATACCACAACGAGCTCTATCATCGTAGGCCAAAGTCCACTTAACTGGATCAATGTTAACTAAGTACCGATGTGTTTCAGGATTTTGCACAAGGATATCATTTATCTGATCGTGAAACTTTATCTTACTTGATCTTGAAACAGATTTCCAAGTCATTTCTTTGACCACCTTATCTTTAAATGTAACATTCACACTCAAACAAATATGTCGTAAACAATATTTGTTCATACCAATTTTACCATTGAATACTGGAATTAGGCTAATTGCCTTCAGACCCTGCACCTCGATCAGAAATGATACAGTTAGGCCTGTCTTTGGTCACGTATAATGCTTATCTCTCCAACAATCAGTACCATGAAGACCCGCTTTCTTCATCAACCAATGCAAATGCAAAGGGCAAAATATGTCCATTCACATATTGTGTTACCACAACAAGTAATTTTTACTTGTATGAACAATAGAGATGTGTACTGTCAACAGATAGTGCAAGCCTACAATGTTGCTAACCAGCAATGCACGGCCCAAAAGCCCATAACACATTGATTGGTTCCTCTTTCAGTGGGATTATCTGTATCTCATAGAGCCCAGACAACCACATTTTCAGGGTTACAGTGCTTTAGTGCTGCGAGGTAGGTGAGTAAGCTTGTGATGCCAGACGTCCATGTTTTGTGTACCATCTCAGTTGTCCGCTGAAAGGCAAATCGAGCTTTCGAATACTTGACTTCATAATCATATTTACACTGTATCAACTGTTGCATAAGTTGTGTAGGAAAATCTAAAAAATCATACAAAATTGTTAGTACGGGCAATCTAAATCTAGTTGGACCGGTCAAAGGTAAAAAAATCGCTCTTCAGCTAACTACCGTCATTAAAATATTTAATCACACCCTTTTTTCAAAGATCACTAGTTCGAACTATCTTTTTTTTTTTTTGAAAACTCAGCACTTTCTATCATACCTTGAAACCAGGTATGGCAATATATTAAAAAATTCAATTTGATCTTGTGTTATAACAAAAAAAATTGCCAATAATTATGACGCAATATTTTGTCATAACCAACATGTTTGGTGTGGTGGTTGAGCACCTCATCCCTTAAGCATGAGGTTAGGAGTTCGATTCCCACCCATGTGAATGGAGAGAAACATTTGGTCAGTCCTTTACCACTTAGTGTGCTCACCAGGGACGGAGGATTAGTCTACTTACTGTCGGTCGGTAGAATACCTTGCAAGTACGAAAAAAAATAATTTTGACGCAAATCTCATGTGCACATGTCACAAACTCGAGGGATACTCTAAGAAAACTCCTTTTTTGCACCTATTTTGCACTTTTATGAGAGAATAATGCTATCATTATGTCAATGGGGTGTAATCACTGAAACTGGGTGAAATATCGGGAGAATTTTTGAAGATGCAATTGAATTGACACCTCATATTCATCTGTCTCCACCTTTCATGCTGTCAGGGCCCGACAAACGGTCATGATCCTAACACGTAACGAAGTGTCATTGGCTGTCCTGTCGCGTCGAGCAACCGCGAGATTGCACTCATGGAACATCTTCCCATTCCATTCCGAAGGGGAAAATATTTGGTAGAGAAAAAGAGTAACTCAAACTTTGGTGAAGTTCTGTCGAAGGGGCATCAGACACTTGTCGCCTCCAGCAAGCATCCAGCCGGCGAAGAAGAAGGAAACTACACGATCTCCCTTCTCCGCTCTCTCACTGTAAAGGGTAAGTCTGTCTCTCATAATTTTGTTTTTCCAGTTCTTTTCAATACAAGTTTTTTTTGCCCATTTTTTTTCAAACTCTTGGTGAATTTATGTTGGGTTTATCGGGATTAGGGTTTATGGAAGTGGGTTTCCGGTGTTGTGATTTTTTTATTTGATTACAATTTTTGGATCAAACAGTTTGTGGGATTCCGTTGTCAATGGTGATTTCTTGTCTGCAAACCCAATTTTGTTTTACGTTAGGGTTCTCTGTCTGGTTGTTTTTGAAAATTTACATTTTTGGCGGAAAAATAAGCTACCGGAAAAGGAAAAAAAACGGAAAGGAAGATCGGTCAGTAGCTGTCACGTTATGGTGAAATCGTGCTCTGGTTTTTAGGGATGTCCTTTTGAGCTGAAAGTACACGGCAGTGTATGCATGTTTCATGAGAAAGTTGGCGTTTTTCTAGCATTTTCACTAGGAAAATTTCATAGTTTTGTTGAGTGTTTTGCACATGTAGATCTAGAAATTAAAGTTAGTGGATAGGGATCAGATTTGAGGTGTCAAAGAAGCTCTGAGTTTGTCTTTGATTGTCGTTTGATCAGATTACTTCATTGGTAGAGCTTTTCAAGTGAAACTACCTGTTGTATGCTTTTTCTTTCTTCTTTAAAACAGAGTATTTGAAGTATACTTAAAATATGGGAAGTTCTTATCAATTCCTTTCAGTTGTGCCTACCTGTCTTCTCCTCCTCCTATTACTTGTGGGTCTTTGCTATTTCGTATTGATGATCTTCAAAACAGACATAATTTACAAGCCTGATTTTGGATGAAGGTTTTTAATGATGTTTCCTTGATTCATCCTTTGACTTGATGCTTTGGGTCATGAATGTTGGTGGAAGAAAGTAACACTGTCTGTGCATTAAATGTACCATGTTATTGTTTTGCGTTATCCTTTCCGGGACTTTGACATTAGTGGGTTTTGGTCAGATAGTGGCTCCACTGTGCAGTCTTCCAGCGATGGGTTCTTTCAAGAACTTCGGGGACACAGCACAACCAGATGTTGGTAATTATCCATTGTTTCGTCAGTCTTCCATATATTCCATGACATTTGATGAACTTCAGAACACTTTGGGCGAACCTGGCAAGGAATTCGGTTCAATGAATATGGAGGATCTTTTAAAGAGCATTTGGACGGCTGAAGAGATTCAGGCTGGGGCACATTCTGCTACTGGATCAGGTACTGGTGTTCAGGGTGGAAATTTGCAGAGACAGTGTTCGTTTACGCTACCGCGGACACTTAGTCAGAAGACAGTTGATGAAGTGTGGAGGGACGTTCTGAAAGAAACCATTGGAGCAAAGGATGGAAATGGCAGTGTTACTAATACAAATCTTGGAAGAGAGCCCACTTTAGGTGAGATGACACTAGAAGAGTTCTTAGTAAGAGCAGGGGTCAGAGGAGATGAACAACTCTGTGGAAGGGCTAATGACACTGGTTTCTACGGTAACGACTCCGGTCTGACACTAGCATTTCAACAACCTCTGAATAATCAAAGCTTCTTGGGTAATCAGTTTTCGTCCCAGAATGATATTACTCTTAGTTCATCTACATTGGGAATC
This sequence comes from Pinguicula primuliflora, assembly GCA_025802335.1. Taxonomy (NCBI): domain Eukaryota; kingdom Viridiplantae; phylum Streptophyta; class Magnoliopsida; order Lamiales; family Lentibulariaceae; genus Pinguicula; species Pinguicula primuliflora. Next base: position 177,333 of record JAOYMZ010000001.1, read on the forward strand.
GACATAAGCGGTAGATCGTCTCAGCAGCAACCTCAGCAGCCTCAGCCACAAGTACAGCCTCTATTTCCGAAGCAAACGAACGTTGCCTTTTCAGCTCCGGCACAAATTATGAGCAATGCACATCTGTCTAGCCCAAGATCAAAGAGGCCTATGGAAGGAATGACAAATACATTGAATGCCAGCATAGTTCAAGGCGGGGGAATTGTGAAAGGGGGAGCAGGTGTTGGAGGGTCTCCTATACATTCAGATGTTATAGTGAAGAGTAATTCTGATTCACCATCTGAATCGCCGTCAACATATAGCTTTACGCAAGGCGGGAGAGCGAGAAGATCGGGCAGTTCTTTGGAGAAAGTTGTTGAGAGGAGACGGAGGAGAATGATAAAAAATCGAGAGTCTGCTGCCAGGTCTCGAGCTAGAAAACAGGTAATTCGCATTGCTTCATGTTTGCAATTATGAAAGAATATGGCATGGTTAGCTCTCTCTTCTCTTTGGTATAAATAACATTATGGTGAGAATACAGGCCTATACTCTGGAGCTGGAAGCAGAAGTAGCAAAGCTCCGAGAAATGAACCAAGAGTTGCGGAAAAAGCAGGTAAGTTCATTCGCACTTACCTAAAAACTGGAATTTTGTTACATTCCCGAGGACCCACGAGTAGAGACGAGGACAGGAACCTAAAACCACTACCTATTTCATCTCCTAGATCCCCTTTCTAAGATTACACTAGCCATATATATAGCCAAACTACTAAGGGCCTCTGAGCAATTACAATAATATAAAATGACTAACATATAAATACATATAAATAAAGGATCTTTAACCAGATATTTGTATCAAATTTTTTCTGACTGTAAGCTCTTTCACGTGTCTTTTACAGGAAGAGTTTGTGGAGATGCAGAAAAATCAGGTTCTTTCTTCTTCAATAGCTTTTCTTAATGTATCATTCTTTCGTTTTCCATCCTGTTTCATGATCATGAACAGTACTTATTGGTTTCCCATAGATCTTGGAGACAATGAAGAAGCCCTGGGATGGGAAAAGAAGGTGCCTGAGGAGGACTTTAACTGGACCCTGGTAGAATTAGAGTAGAAATCTGACTCTTCGATTATCTGCAAGGACCGGAAATGCGACCCCGGCCTTGACTGGGCCGGGTTAAGCAATGGTTATGTACAGAAGAAAAGGTCCAATGCTTGTTGATATGTTATATGTGCTCTATGAACTAGTCGTCGTTGTTTGTAGGTTGTGAATGTGATCGATTGATGTATATAACGCCTGTTTTCAATGCTGTTAAGTGTGCCAGTTTAGCTTGTAACTTACACCTGTAACTCGTAGAAATCCCTATTGGAGCTTTGTGTAAGGAAGGTTTTTTTAGTCATGCCATTGCAACATGGTGTTTGTATCGAGTGTTCTAGTTGCAGAATGTATATATCCGGGCACTCTCTGATGCGGCAAACTAAGACGGTTAAGCAGCCAGTTGTCTCCACAAGGCACAAGAAAGTAGGCTCGAGGTATCAGGGAGCGCAACCATCACCAAGAATTAATTAATTGTGAAAGAGGGTTGTGGTTATGGCGTGAAAATTGCACTTAGATTTATACTAAGGGATATTACCTATACAAAAAACACCAAGAAATAATGAGGAGGCCCGTTCAGCATTTATGGAACTGCTATAAGAAGACCAAAGAAGAAGTGGACAGGCAATTGAAGAATTGTGTTAAGTTATTTATTCTGTTTTCATTGTACTCTCTCTGAAAACTGTTCCTTTGAATTCAAGCTGCAGAGTTCCTCTGCTCATTTCATTCACCATAGGTCCTGATAAACAACCACACGATAAGCCCCAACCCCGAGTTGTTAATCATCCTCAACTTCCCATTGGAGTGACCACCCGGCAAACATCCAGGGACCGTCACAAATTGGTATTGGAGGTGGAAGCATCTTCAATGGAAAACTCATTCGTATTGTCGATTGTATGAATTGTAGAACACCGGACAAAGATTTTTACGTGGTTTGACGAATTGACTGCTCTACGGGAGAGATCTTGTTCTTCTTTGTTTTTCTTGTGTTTTTCTCTTCTACAATACAATGTTTATATAGATCACAATCCCTCAATTTCCCATAACTAAATCCCGAGATTGTGGGATTAGATAAGGTAAAGATTTGACTTAATCTTTAACTTATTTACATAATCTCATTTTATTCTTTAACACCCCCTCAAGTTAGTCGTGGGGTGACCAACGCTTAATTTGCTTAAAACATCATGAAATATACGACCATTGACTTCCTTGGTCAAAATGTCAGCCAGCTGGTCCTCTGACCGCACGAATGGTAGTGTGATGGCTCCAGTTTCGAACTTTTCTTTGATGAAGTGTCGATCAACTTCCACATGCTTAGTTCTGTCATATTGGACTGAATTTTGAGATATATGTATCGCTGCACGATTATCACATTTCAGGGGACAAGGTTCAGAGGGTGCATAACCCAACTCTGTCATCAACTTCGTCAACCACAATACTTCTGGCAGACCACGAGCCACGCCTCGAAATTCCGCTTCAGCACTCAATAATGCAACAACTTTCTATTTTTGCTACGCCATGTGACAGGATTCCCACCAATAAATGTGAAATATCCAGAAGTTGACCTCCGATCCACTGGATTGTTGGCCCAATCAGCTTCTGTATAGGCTTCAACTCTTAAGTGTTCATTCTTCTTGTACAGTATTCCTGTGTCAGGGGAGCCTTTCAGATATCTCAGAATCCTGAGTACCACATCCATATGTTCTTTCTGAGGGTCATGCATGAATTGGCTAACTACTCCAACTACATATGCAATGTCAGGTCGTGTGAGCTTTCAACCAGTTCCAAGTGTTTATCTGGAGTTTCATGAGCAAGTCTTCGATCTCCTGCTTCAAGCCGTGCTATAGAGCAGGACGTGTCTTTCTTCTTACTTATGATATTTGTTTCTCTTCTTGTAATCTTAGAAGTAATTTCTACTTCTAATGTGATGGTCTCCTTTATCTTTTGATTGAAAGAGGTCATGAAATGGCTTATACTGAGTAACATGGAAATTTATAGGGTTCCATTTTTTCATGTAATAAGATCTTTTTTTGGTATGGCTCAAGTAATAAGATCTTATTAATTGAAAACCGAGTCTATGAAAAAACGAGTGTATATGGTTAGTACCAAAATAGAGTTCTTCAGACTATATTCGAGATTACGGTCGCCTAAGTGTTGGACTACGACGATGGCCAGGAACTGCCCAATATCTTCTAGAACACATATCAGGATAGAGTGATGAAGCCAATTCTAGACTCTAAATCATAAACAAATAATGGCTTACTTTTTATTTGCTTCTCATTTTATTACAAGCAAACAAAAAATAATTTTATAGTAACTATACTTTTTATTCAGTTAAAATAATATTATCACAATAGAATTATAATTTTCTTACCTGGATTGGCCGTGATCAGCGGCCCGTTAGCCCAATATTGGAATTGGGCTCTATCTCACTGTCCATTGGGTCAGACCAGCAATATCAGGAATTGGGGTCGGATCAGGCTAATCCGGAAACCACCCACATGTGCATTAGTGGATCTGAAGAGAAAACTGGTGAAACAGGAGCTCCCAATTGATCTGAAGTTTTTTTTGGTAAATAAATGTTGTATTTATATATTTACAGTATTGTACACTGTAGACAGAAATTACTGCCTTGCCCCTGCCACAAAGTGTTCCTCAGTCCCCAAAACAGGGAGAACATTTTTGTACACCACCCGTTTTCTAGGTGGTATACAAAACCAAACATCCCATTGGCCCAAAATAATTTTCTGGGACCCACCAATTAGATGTTTCGTGCAAAAAATATTATGAAACCGACCATAGTTACTTAGTTCAACCCTTCTCTTTTCCATTCAGATTGTTTTCATTCTTTCTCTTCACAGGTTTTTTTTTCATTCTCTTCGTGAACCTCTTGCAAGTCTCCCGCAGGAATTCTGAGTACACCTGATTACACGTCGTTACCTGAACGGCGAGAATTGCCGGATCCAAGCAAATCATCGATTTGCTGGTGGGGCTCCATTGGATGAAATCGACGCCGGCATCGTTGCAAGTGAACAATTCGTTTGGCCCGTTTAAAGCTGTCGGTGAACAAGGATGGGGGTTCCTTCTCGAGATTCAAATTTACATTAAGGGAAGAAGCAATACCAGTTCCTTCTCGAGATTCAAATTGGAACTCGAAATCGAAAACCCCGGATGAAATCGACGAACCCAGATGAATTCTAGAGAAAACCCAGATGAATCAGAGAAAATCCAGATGAATCAGCGATGCTCCGTTTCAAGAAGAGAATTCCCACGAAACACGAACTAGAAGAAGAGAATGGAAAAGTGAGGGTGGACAAAAAATTAACCATAGTTACTTTGGACCAAAAAAAGTTACATTGGTGGATCCCAAAATATTATTTTAGGCCAATGGGATGTTTGGTTTTGTACACCACCCAGAACAGGTGGCGTACAAAAATGTTCTCCAAAACAGGCGAGGGTTCAATTGATCTGAAGTTAAATGTAGATAAGGAGGATTGACCAGGTATCAGCAAATTTGAAGATTTGGAATGGACCAGGATTTTCTTCCGTGAGAATGCAAGAGGCCCATGATTTTGATCCTTCCAAAATCCACCGAATTTATGACGCCGTAACCTGAATTAGATTCATCATTCACTCTCCTACACCTGCACCAATGGCGGCCCCAAAATAAATTCATAAACCCAGTATAGGGCCCAGAGGCCAGCCCAGCCATGACCCAAAATTGCGGGCTGGCACTCTGATTTCTGGGAAGTGAAGCGCTTTCTTACAAGGGCCGAGACTGATTCAGTGACGTGAAGTGAAGCGCGACCAGAAACTCAGATTTCTGGAGTTTGAATTTCCAATTTCTACAGAGTGCAACCTGCAGAGTGCAGCCAGACCCCGATTTTGAGTCTCCTTCATCTTCTTCAGAGGTTAGCTTAGTATTCCGATTTATGGAGTATGAGTTTCGGATTTATGGAGTATGAGCTTCTTATCAATTGTGAGTCTGTTCTTTTGTTATTGTCTATTTGAAGTTTTCATACGCATTCTTGAATATGATTTGTTTATTATGATGTAATGAGTTTATATAAATTTGTATGAACATGCTGGTGAAAGTGTGATCACACAGAAGGGACAATTTATATGGAGACACGAATAACATCTTTGTACATCACATTGAGGCTTGGTATTTGCTTTGTTTAAAATAACACCTTTAATTGACTGGTAACACTGTTTGAAACCATATCTTTGAGTCTTGCGTAGATATGAAAAGTGAAGAGGAATGACCTCCTTCCATTTGTCCCTTATCGTTTCAGATGTTCTTATTTTTTTTGTGCAATGTGAATGGCTATAAATTGACAAACAAACAGTACTCTGCGTTGGCAGTAGGCACATGTACATATCTTTGAAATCTTGTTATCCTTTCTTTCTTACTTTCTCTTCGTTTATGTATGTTTTACTGCATAAAGGAAAAAAATCACTCACTGCAGCATAGAGTCTTACCTGAACAAGACCACCTGATAAGTTTTAAGCTTTTTGGATAAAGCTTTTAGCACGGTATGTTGCTGCAATGTCTTAATTCTTCCATTGGATAAATGCGCCACACTCACTCCTTGCATTTTTTTCAGGATTCTAGAAAGAAAATAATCTGTTACCGTGTTGCTTTGTGGCGAAGTGGAAAATCTACATTATCTGTATTATTACCTATCATGGCTTCCCTTTTTTATTTTCTTAGTTTTTCTAGTTTGTGCCGATTCGTATGTAAATATTTAAACTGGGTTAATCCTGTAATGACTATTTTGCTAAGATGTTGTGATACATCAATGATTTCAATTTTTTCTATGCATACTCAGAGTTCCAGCAACTAGTTGATGGTTGTTCTCTGTTTGGCCTTTAATACATGCAAAGTTTCAAATTGTAGTTCAATTAAAAGGTTAAGTACTTGGTGATTCATTGATCAGGATTCAGGTATTATATTTTCAACATTGTTTTATTAATCACGATTCTGTCACAAACACAGTTCCCCTCTTGGATGAGGAGCATAGGAATGATGTGTTTGGTGATATACATTATGTTGAAAGTTAGTTCTGCTAAAATTTGAAAAAGCTGCTAGTTATTAAAGGTGAGTCCATTTTGTGATTAGTGGAGAAGCTTATGGAGATGGCAGATAGGCATTGTAGAATTATATATTGTTTTAGTAGATACATGTAGTGTAGAGTATATAATTGTATAGGCCATTGTGGAATTGTATTGTTTTGGTATATTTTTTATACCATTAAAAAATTGATTAAAAATATTTTTTTATTAAAAAAAAAAGTAACCTAAACTTTTGGAAAATTTAGCCCTGGGTCAATATTAAAGCTAGATCCGCCATTGTTCACAAGTATAAATAAGATTGTGGGCTACAATCAATCACCATAAGTAAGGTTAGAGCGTTGTGTTCACCTAACTTATATAAAAAAAACTCTAGCATAAGAAAACTCCTCCTTGACCACGTCCTCCATGATAAAGTGGATTTATCATTGGCTGATCAGAAGAAGATAGGTCATGTGTAGGTTCTTAGCTCACTTTGCGCCCAGCTTGGAGATTTGGTGTAGATTGCTTCCGTAAAGGGTATATATCTATGAACATTCACCAATAAGGAGGATCCCGCAAGTGCGATACCATTGAGTTTTTTCTCCAATCCATCTTAAATCTTCTTGAAAAGTATATCTAACAAAACCAATCTCCTGCAAGAAAAGGAGACATCCTTATTGGTGAATGTTCCTAAGACTGGGCGCTTGGAGATAATTGTGTGTCAAGTTAACATAAGAATGTGACCATCCTGCAAGCTACTATGCCATTACTTAACTCAGTCATCTACCTTAAGGATCACAAATTTGGTTCGATGCATCCCTCTTTCGTGTTGATCGTGCGGCAGGGGTGGAGGTGGAGCAATAGATCCAGGGGTTCATTTACATCTGCCGCTTCTGACGGTTCCCATATATAGAGAGCCTTTTTACTGCGTGAAGCCGGTTCCCATATATAGAGAGCCTTTGTCGCTCAGATGTTAATAGATAATTATACAATTTAAAGAGATGCCATACATCCTACTTAACATTGATAATGAGTTGAGTTTTGATCATATAGGCAGCTCTTTTGTGGTCAATTTTGCCTACTATGAGCAGTTTTGATAGTGGCCGTCCGATTCCTTCTTCTTTGTATGAGAGCCGTCTAATTCTTGTTTCTTTGGCGTGGCCGAGATCGCCGCAATATGCCGGCACCTCCCTGCTCTGCCTCTGCAATATATGAATCATTTCAAAAACCCACTTAATATTCGTAATCCAATGTGAATTGAAACGTGATCTTTCAATTCTCTTCTTCCATCTTGGTTTTCTTTACTCTGAGGATATAATTTGCAACCCACGTTTGTTGTCGTAAGCCAAGGCAGGCCGATGGTTCCCACTCCTCAATTTCATTGAAGAAGACATAAGATGATGCGTCAGGAAATTGAAGAGGGACGCGAATTGAAGAAGCAGAACAAATGTTGGAAGGTCGTCGGTCGTATCAAAAACGTAATGAAAGACGGACATAGACGGTAGGAGAAGAGCGAACGTTTTCATCTTTTGGCAAATAATTTCCCAAGAGCTACCCACCAATGTAAAAATTGCCCATAATAGAGCTGTGCTCTGATTTTTTTTTTGTAAGTGAAAGATTGTATTCAACTCAATGTGTCAGTACACAGTTACAATATAGAGCTCGTTGTATACTGAACCAGCAAGCTAAGAAAGAAAAAACAGCTCAAAAGAAGCATCAAACTACTCAAGCAAAGAACACAAGCAAATGTTCATAACTGATATCGGTTTAGATAGCCAGAAAGTTTCTGCCTGCACTGCTGAAGTTTTGCCAAAAGTTTTCAGCCAACTCCAAACTTCCATTTTGATATGATCAACTACATCTTCAACTCCTTCATCATCAAACCTGACACAATTGCGATCTCTCCAGAGGTTCCACACCGTCGATGCCCATATGACTTTCCATATATCATGGCTCCTTTTACCTCGCACCTGATTCAGATGCTGCGAGAAATGCTCTAACGGGGCGCTTTCAGACACAAGCGGAGTTGCTAACCAGTCATACACTTGTCTCCATATTTCCTTGGCATGCTGACATTCAAAGAAGAGATGACCAATAGTCTCTTGATCAGTTGCGCACCAGACACATAACAGATGGGAAGCTGGCATTTTCACTCCTCTTTTGCAGATATTGTCAGTGGTAGGAATTCTTTCCTGTAGGAACTTCCATACGAAGAATTGGATTCGTTTTGGAATGATTGAGCACCAGGCTCACTGCAGATTGTTATTCAACACTGCTTCTTCCACCTGCAAAGTTTCTTCTAGCATTTTGTAAGCTGAAGAAGTAGAGAAGATACCTGATCCTTCAACCTTCCAACTCCACTTATCAGGATCCGCTAGTAGAGGAGTAGCGACCTGCACCATCAGAGTGAGTGAATTCAGACGAATCTGCTCCCAATCCCTAAGGTTTCTTTTGAATGCCAAAGAGATCTGAGAGTTGGAGCCAGGAAGGACTGCTTCACATAGCAGTTTGTCCTTCTCTGTAGACAGTTTATATAAATCAGCAAACTTAGTTGCAAGAGGTCCTTCTCCAGTTCAATTCGTACGCCAAAACAGAGATTTATCCCCTCTGCCCACAGACATCTGAGCGTTGTTATAGAACCAGTCAGCAGAGCAAGCTTCATGCCGGATATCAGTCCACAGTTTTGACATGTTATTTGGCACCGTGACAAGGGACAGTTCAGCATGCAAATCCACTAGTTTGAGATATTTTGCAACAATGATCTGCACCCATAGACTGTCAGATTCAGACTTCATCCTCCAGATCCACTTCGTTAGCAGCACAGTGTTCATCCTGCTCACATCCCGGACTCCCAGGCCACCCAGATTCATACTTGTGTAGATGTTCTTCCATTTAACCCACTGAATAGGCCTGACTGCTGATTTTGAGCTACTCCATAAGAAGTTGCTGAGAATCTTCTTGATGTTTTTTGCCACAGTTCTTGGGATTTTGAATATGGACAGATAGTAGATCAGCTTGCTTAGCAAAGAGGATTTAACCAGAGTTAATCTGCCAGTCGCATTCAGAAATCTGGCATCCCATCTGCTGATCTGAGTTTTCAACACTTTCAATAGACAATCCCACATTTTTTGACGCCCTGGGTTGTCACCTTTAGGTAGGCCAAGATAGATAAACGGAATAGATCCCCTATCACAGTACAACTTTGCTGCAAAATGATCAAATCTTTCTTCCTCAATGTTTAACCCATACAGTGTGCTTTTTGTATAATTTACTTTGAGACCAGAAATGAGATCAAATGACTACAGGATACACTTAATCGTAAACAGATTGGATTCATTACCTTCAGTCAGGATTAAGGTGTCATCGGCGTATTGAAGATGCGAGACTTCCAGATAGTTGACTCTTGCACCTGTCAATAAACCCTGTGAGCACGCCTGCTATATCAGTAGTCCCAAGCCATCAGCAACTATCAAGAATAATAGCGGGGATAGAGGGCAGCCCTATCTCACTCATCCGCTTAGTTTGAAGTCCCCTAAACTACTTCCATTCACAAGAACATCAAAACTAGCAATAGAAACGCAGCCTTGCATCCATTTTATCCATTTCTCAGCAAAACCGAATTTCCTTAACATAAGGAGCAGAAAGTCTCAATTCATAGTGTCGAAGGCCTTTGCAAAATCAACTTTGAATAGAAGGAATAGCTTTTTGCTTCTCTTGTATGAATGGAGGATTTCATTTGCCATTAATACTCCATCCAAAATCTGCTTACTTTTCAGAAACCCAGACTGCTCTTTGCTGATGAGTCTACATAATACCTTATGTAATCTGGTGGACAATAATTTTGCTAACATCTTGTACCCACTGCTTACCAAGGATATGGGACGATAATGAGACGGTAGCTGTGGGTTTTTGACCTTAGATGCCAGAGTAATCCAACTACTTGCTATAGGTTTTGGCAGACTGGCTGAACCATGGAACTCCTGAACAAACGCTATGAAATCACCTTTCACAATA
>JAOYMZ010000001.1:204701-215206 GCA_025802335.1 Pinguicula primuliflora
CAACAACGTAAAGGTATATTCGTTGTACTCGTTACTATTAGATTCGTTCTACGTCAATTCATTATTGACCTACACTCAGGAAATCGAGACCGTGGTGAGTTCAATTACATCCGCTTTCTCAAGGTACAGGAAGACACGTAAATCGTAATTATGTGGAATTCATTCATCGTTGGTAACTTGGGAAGGGTAAGTCTCGCGTAAATACGTTTTTCCCTATTCATCCCGTCTGGTTTACCAGGTTAGAAATGTTTGGAAAAATTTTCAATCTCAACACTGTCGCGGCCAAGATAGGTATACTGGTTTTCTAATAACCTATGTTAATTAATTCAGCTAATTAGTGTTATTAACGAATATGGGTGTTCACAGGTATGTGAAAAATAATTTTTTATTTTTTTAGGTTAAAAATTATATATATATTTATTTATTATTATTTTTTATTAATAAATTTATATATATTTATAAGTACGTAATGTAAATTAATATAATTTTAAAAACAACGAATTTCATTAAATTTTATCATCTAAAAAGAGTAAAATACAATTTATCTCCCTATGGTTTGGAGTAAAGTTAATTTACTTTCCTATAGTTTAAAAACCGACAATTTACACCCTTATAATTAAAAAAAAGAACAATTTACCCCGCGTGCGCATCTCCCTCGCATTAAATGAGAGTGAGCGTGAAAAAAATAAAAGAAAAAAACTATTTTGCCTCTAAATTGTCTATTAAAGCTTATTATTATTTTTTAAATGATTTCATTACAAAAATACTATTTAACGATGCGAAAATTGTAAAAAAAATACTATAATAATACAAGAAATTGTAAAAATTCATTCACCCAAAAATAAAATAACGTGTCTCGAAAAATATTTATTCATCCAAAAATTCAACTAAAATTTGAGTTTTTTATATTTGTTTGTTTTTAAATTTTTTTAATTGTTAAATTACTAATTAATTATTTAGAAAATTACAAACAATATTTTAGTATTTTTTGTTTTTTTAATATTTTAAATATATATGAAGAATCGAATATATATTAGCACCGTATAAAATATACCTACAAAAAAAAGCATCGTATAAAATATAAATAAAATATGAATAATTATAGCATTATCTGGTGCAAGCTCACATGTGACGGAATTAATTTGCTCTCAAATCAACGAAAATCGCTCGTAATCTACAAAATATATAAAAAATAATAATTGTAAAAAAATACAAAATAGACAATAAATAATATAAATATTTAAAAAAATGTGTAAATTTTTTTTAAAAAAAACATGACCCAACCACAATATACTATATAAGCTTTTTGTTAAAAATATTTTAGAATATGATATTTTAAATATTTTATAAACATTTAATTTTATAATATTTTTAGATATAACTATTTTAAAAATCTGTAAAAACTTAATAAAAAATATATTTTTATTTGTTTTAATAGTTTACGGTTTTATTACATTTATAGCAGATTATTAAATATTTACAATTTTATTAGATTTGTAGCCGATGTATTTTTCAATTTTTTATGGAATTTCTCTATCTATTTAAGTTTTTATTATGTTTACATAATTTTTATTGTTTTACTATTTTTTATGGATTTTAAAGTCTTTTAAATTTTATTTTTTCATATTTTTTAATATTCAATTTTTTTTTTTTCAGTTTAGTAGTTTATAATTTAAAAATAGTAATAAATGATATTTAGATTTAAAATAATTTTTTATTTTTTAACTAAGGATATTTTAGTCAAATAAAATAAGTTGGCGTGTTGTCTTTTTTTAAAACCTCACAGGGGTATAAATGATCAGTTTTTAAACTATAAGGGGTAAATTAACTTTACCCCAAACCATAGGGATGTAAATTGCATTTTACTCTTTATTAATAAGAATAAAGCTATTCGTACATTGTGTTTTCACACCATCACTAAACACCATGATGTGGCACCATTATAATAATGTGAGAAAAAGAAAAATAAATGGGCAAAATAGTGACATGGATGGTGCCGCATAAATGTATTTAGTGATAATGTCCACACAAATAGCATTTATCTTATAATAATGGTACTAAATGGATGTTTAACGGAATCCTCCAGAAATTATATTAATATAACACTTTAATAAATCAAAAAAAAAATATTGTGCTTCCAACTAAAAAACGCGCCAAAAGCCCTAGAGAAGCCCAATGGCTGGCGGTGGTGAGCCCTAAACAAATCAGAAATCCCTCAGTGGAGGCTCAGCTTCAAATCCAAATTCAAACCGTCGGGGACTCGGCCGTTATAGACGGCGGCAGGGTTAGTTCCGACGTCGGCGCTCCGAGCGATATCGAAGAAATCCAAAAGACGTCGTTTCGTGCCGCCGCGAATCTTATCGATTGCTCCCTGGTAATGCTTGCGCTTGTGGCCGCCGAGTTTTTGACCGGTTGAAAATTTCTCACCGCACGCGGAGCACTCGTGGAACTTGTCTGCGCTCGCCATCGAACTCGAATCGTCGCTGGTATATGATGCCAAGTCAGTCAAGGTAGTCGATGGAGACACAATCATCTCTCCTTCCGCAGCCGAGGCGGCGTCAGTCATCGGTTTCCTGCGGTGGCAAGTCATGTGTCCGCCGAGAGCTTGAGGAGAATTGCAAACCTTATCGCACAACCTGCAGTTGTATAAATTCATCGGCGCCGATGATGACGGAGTTAAAGAAATCGCGGGAAGGATCTCGTTCCCAATCTTGCAATCTCCTCTGTAATTTGGAACTGGAACAGAGAGCGACAGCGCCGCCTTGCAATCGGAGGCATAATTGAAGGTTTCGCCACGGAGTTTGATGATTATTTGTGTTTTTTTCTCTGCCTGCGCCGCCATAGGAAGGAGAATTATAACTGTTGATATGAAAGCTATTTGAGGAGAGTGTGTGCTTATACATATATATACGGAATGTAATGTAGGTTTACCCTATTCTAATCTCATTGAAACTGCACAATCTTGCGTGTGAAGTAATTGCATGAATTGATTTTGTTTTCACTTGCACAACCTAATCTTACCCCACCAAATCAAAAATAGACACAAAAAACGATCTGATGATGTCATCCAAAAATGTTGACCACGGACGGTATATGTGTGGATAATATGTATTTGGTGTGTTTTTTATATTAATTTTTTGGTGCGGGCATATCACTTTGCAATTCAAAAAGCAGTAATTTGAAAAAAATGCACCCAATAATGTACATGCAAACTGTCGATAATATTATTCACAATCCAAGTATGTGAGTCTCTGTACAATCCTCCTCCACCTATTTGCACTAATAGTTAAGTAGAATAGAAAGAAAGGGAGGAGGTAAACGATAGTTATTTCATGAAATGGTTCAGCGGCGAATTGCACCAGATTCAACACCACGTTTCTGTTTATAAAGTTCCCACATAGCCTGCACATCTTTGTCATTGCAAGTCTTCACAACCTCCGACAGAGGATCTCCTTCTACTGAAACGAGGACATGAAGAAGATAAAATACAACACGTACTAACTAAAAACATGTCACAAAAAAATTGCAGATTTTACTTATAGATCCGTCGGCCGGAGATTGAGGCGCATTCGATGTCGAGCCATGGCTTGGTCCCGGTGCAGTGGCTACTGAAATGAAAACATGAAGGAGAGAAAAGGGTATTCAAATACAACACGAACTAACAAAAACCATGTCACAGGGATGATTTTACAGTTATATCTGCTGGCAGGAGCTTGCGGTTGAATTCCAGCATTTGAATTTGAGCCTTGGCTCCGCCCCTGTGCAGTGCCAGAATGCTTTCCCCTTAACTCGTCGATCATGTCTCGAAGACACCCCATGATAATGCAAAAGCTCGGGAGGAGATGAATTGATTCTTGAAATCTATGTACCCAGTCTCGTTCTGAAGTTGTGTGGAGAATAATATAGTGTAAGTTATTTTTTTCTGTAAGTGTATTTTTCTCTTTTGAGTTGGTTTGTTGTTGTAGGGTCATTGTCGATCAAAATATAGCCTAAGTGTCCTTTCCTCTCTGTTAATTGGAAAGACTAATACTCCATTGCTTGGTCTTGATTCATGCAACTTCAACGTTCATCTCTTTTATCTGGACTCTACATTTCTCTTGATTTGGTTAGATAAGTAGCCTTCTTATAGGACACTATATATTCACCAAACAATGTTTTGGTCGGTTCGAAGCTTTTGCGCAGGGTATTTTGCAGGATTTGGCAACATATGCCATGGTTCCTTTCCTTGGACAATTCAAGGTATGAATGAAGGTTTGGAACCTTAAAAGGACAGGCAATGAATTCTTTCTTGATGTAATGTTTTTTCCGAAGATGGATGTGAACAAAATATAATGGAAATTATACTTTGCTTCTCTAGTATGGAGTTTTTATTTTCTTGTCTAAAGATAGTGGATGCCCTGTCTCGACAGAGTATAGGGTTTCTTTGTGCATAACTTGTGCATATTTGCATTGGAAAATAAGTACAGCTAAAAAGTAACAGGAATAATGTTTTGACAATTGAATTTTGGTTTGGTCCGATTGACAGCCTATTTATAGCACATCCAAAGAAAATAAGAATGAAATTGCAATTTATACATTATTTAGCACACCAATTAATATTGTCCGAATTGATATCGTCGATAAGAATTGATACATCAACGATCAATATCTTATGTTTCAGTAGAATTCCGACGACTTCATCGCTGAAAATTCTAAATCATAATTAAATACTACTCAATCATAAGAGAATAATGAAACTAAGTTATGGATCATGATGTCACTAAAATCCAATGTGTGAATATAGCTTTTGATATAGATTAATTGTTCATCAATTGTGACGATTTCGATATGGATGACGTGGTGCAGATATAATTTAAAATGTGTTAAATTTTAGTGTCAAATAATAATGTACAAATATCACTGTTCAAGAAAATGTCGCCTAAGCGGCTGCTTAGGTGGCGTTTTCAGGCTTGCCACACCCCAACTTGGGGCTGGGCGGCCCATCGGGGCGTTCCAGTGGGCCCAAACCACTCAGGCACCGCTGGGAATTTTTTTCAACAAAAATTGGTTTCTTCCTTACGGCTGAGTGCCGCCTAAACGGTCTCTTGGTTCTGGCCACACCGCTTCTGTTTCCCAATTTCTCGAACGGTGACAAATATCATTATCCAAACAAAAATGTTATACATACTCATACACACTTTATTGACATAATTAATTGACATTGTGATTTGATAACTATCACGACCACAAATTATATTGTATATCTTTTTTGTTTTATCTATCCTTTTGTTTTATCTTAACTGTGGTTATGATTATTTACACATCACAATGTCAATAAATAATGTGAATAAAGTGTGTACAAATAACATTTTCCAAATCAAAATGTCACTAAGTTCTGAAATCTTGTGTGAGATATTTCAATTTCGACCACTTGACATTACAGGCCGTTCTGCCTATCACCTTCTTCGGAGTAGGGAACCACTGCCTTATGCGCTACTATATCTGGATCCTTTACTCTAACATGATTCTCCGATATAGAAAAAAATTATGGCGACTAAGGGTCCCAAATCACATTAAGATGTTCTTATTGAGCTTTGTCACATGCTCTTTGCCCTGCCCAAAGAATTTTGAGATTCGTCAATTGTAGGTTAGCCTTTATCTGCCTTTATGTGATATTTCAGACGATAGCATCCACCATATTTTTGTCGGTTGTCCATTCTCCTTGGATGTGTTGCATCTCTCTTTTGTATTTACAGCTATGGAGAATTTCTCTGATGTACATTGACCGGCCTGGTTAGCTAAGTTACTCATGGTGCTGAACTCAAATAATATAGAATTATGTTTTTGGCTTTTGAACTTTATTTAGCAGATGATGAACAACACGTTTCATGGGAAGGAAACGTGGTCTGCAGCCCAGACAATGGCATATGGGGATAATTGTTTGCGAAGTTATCATGAGTCTATGAGAATCCCGAAAGCTGCCTCACCACTACTTAATCATTACTGTTTACTTGGTTGCTTTGCTAAAAAACTGTTTACTTGGTCGACTACCTTAAGGATCGCGAATCTGATTCGATGTATCCCACTCCTATGTTGATCGTGCGGCAGCGGTAGGGTTGTAGGCGACGGACTGCATGAGTTCATTATTCATACCGCTTCCCACCGATTCCCTGGTATATAAAGGCCATTTACTAATGAGTTGTTGACTAAGCTTTATCCATTGCCGCTGAGATGCAAATTGAAAATTATACAATTCAGGGGATGCCATGAACGTCGTGCTTGTAGTTTACGATGAGTTTATTTGTCCTGAGTCATGTCAATTTCTTTTAGACAATGTTAAGTCTCTATTAGCGTCTTGGACTTGCTTAAGAATTTTTTGTGTGTGCTGAGGCTAGTAATTCTATTACTCATGAGCTTGCGAGTCATGCAAAGCATTGTGCTGATGATGTCATGCACTTTCATCATTCATTCTCCCAACACTATGAGATTGGTAGCCGTATTTTCTTTCAAAAAAATTTTAATTACCAAGACTAAAAGTTAGCTAAAAAAGGCTGATTTCAACAGCCGATGTCGCATAGGCCAGAGCTAGAGCTAGAGGGCGCCAGTGTGTCCATTATGAGATTCAGCCACACCATCTGAACAGCTGTTAAGTCTCCCGCTGAAACTGCAGCAATGAAATTGATCACTTGGGCTGCTACATACTTTGAGTTGGAACTGAATGAACTTCTTCTGTATGTTGTCATAAACACATCTACCCCATCACAATTCTAATATGGAAAGATATTCAAGATTGGCTGAGCATCACCTCTACATCGGATCCACCAACACTTGACACATTTCCAGATGATTCATGGAAAATCTTCTGGTTCGCAACGACATAGGAGGTATGGCGATCAAGAAATCTACGACATTACGAAGGCCTAATGCCAAAAATTGAAAAGATGGTGTATAGAATCAAGGAACTGATATGGAGCTGGTACACGGGGCATCAAATACTGGGGAAAACTGCAGCAGTTTCGCTTATCAGATGGTTGGAGAGACCGGCGACAAAATTGTTTGTATGTAAATATGAGTAAAATATCGGGACAAAATTGTAAATATGTACATTTTATTTTTAATAAAAAAAACCAAAAACACACACACACCTACCCCAGTGCTGAACTTCGGTATGTCGTCGTACACCTCTACCCCAGTGCAGTACAGTAAGATCTTAACCACTTATTGTTCGAGTACAAATTTCGTTGTCTGCCTCTGCGTTTGATCTGAAAACTTCGGGTTCCATTTCCTTACACGAAAAAGCGATGCACCGGAGGCTGCTTGCCGCCATTCCTTCCGTGGTCTTTTCAAGATGGGATCTCTTCTCTTCGGTAATTTTTTCCTTTCTACATATCGTTCATTGAAATTTGTCACGTTCATCACAAGCTCACAAGATGAAAGTTTTCGCACCATGGCCTGATCAGCCATCATTCGTTTGATGAATAAGCAAGAGTAAGCGTGACAGCAATTGCAGGCCTTCAGGAATTGCCACAACCACTATGGTAACAGCTGCACAAATAATTCTTAGCACTGAGTTAAAAAAATGTCATTCCAGCAACGATGAACAACCCCGTTGAATTCTTGATTGCCGTTATCATATTCTGTACTTCCCGTGAAATACCGGATCAACATTACTAAGAGGACTGAAGAAGCCACAGCAAGACTTCGTTTCCCAATGGAAGAATTTAGCTTGTTGAGACGTTCTTTGTAATGGTATCGGTTCTGTCGAGTCCAGTGTGATGGAGCTCATCATCTCGCCCCATGCTGTGCTCATTCCGACTGATGTCACCAGCATTCTTGAGTACACATCAGATAGTTTTGAACCAGACAACAAGAAAGGACTAATAGTTGAATTCACCTCAACATGATCGCTCTCCCCTGTCATGCTTGATTCATCTACTTCCACCGAGTGCCTGTCGATGAATAGCCCATCAGCTGGTAATTGATCTCCAATATTCAAGATGACAACATCACCCACCACTGCATCATAGATTGATACCTTGTGCCTCTTATGGTTCCTAACAACATCAATTTTGATCTCACTGCTGATCTTGGACAGCTTGTCGAATTGCCTTTCTTGGCGGAAGTTACTGACTGCGGAAACAGCAACGACAAGAAACACCGCTACGAAAATGCTGCCACCCTAATACCATCCCTCCTTGGCTCCGTGTTCTCTGATCCCAAAGGCCAGAGACAGGGCTGCGCAGGCCAGGAGGATGAGAATGGTAGTGTACCTGAAAGCATCCGCAATAAAATGGAGGAGCTCTTCAAAAACTATTACAAAGGCAACTTACCATTGCATGGATTTCATGTCAATAACCAAATTGTAACCCTTACAACATCCTACAAAAACTAACCAACTACAGGGTTTGGATCTGACATTTTTTCCTAGTCTAATAAACAAAACTCCTTTATAAAACTATTAAGCCACTACATTGCTGCAAGCCAAAAACTGAAAGCAGCTAATACAGTAATAAATTTTCATATCATATGTTTCGCGCAATCAAATACTGAATTATACAGTGCCGAGTGTTATGAAATGATCCAGTAATGCAAGTACATAAAGGGTGTAATTTGAATTTAACTATCTGATAAACAGCCTCCAACACCAGACTACAGAGTGAGCTGGATACAGATGACAATTACTCAGCACACCATAAGAACATACGGAAGTCAATTACAATAAACAGATTATAAAGACCCAGAAACCCTCATTTTTTCACAATTTTTTTTTATCTTCTTCTTCTCTCAACTACCTCCAAAACCCAGAAAAAACTTCAAAGATAAAGAGACTTACTGCTACATTTTAACTTGCGTTTTCAATTCTGTTCTTCAAATAGTCTTCAATATTAGTATCATCATCAGAACCCAACAAATCCCTCCCTCTGACACTGGAAACCATATATTTACTTCGAAATTCATCCCAAGAGTTGTCCACTCCCAGAATCCCAACCCCATAGCTTGTCACATTAACGAAACAAACCCCGGAAATTAACCTACAAGCATCTTTCCAATCCACCATTCCCAGGTCCAAACCACCACCCACTTCTATCCTAGCATTCCTGAACGCCGGCCCACACTTCTGCCTCGCAAATCCCCGACAATTTTCCTTTGCAGCCGCAAAACAATCATCCATCTCAATTTCCTCGCACTTTACTCTTTCCCTAAAATCCTGTTCGGATGATAAACCCAGCAGAAGCTTCCACCAAGCAGGTTTGCATTTGCTGGAAGCAAAAATTGAGCAGCCAATTCGTGCCCCGGCTTCGCATTGCATGATGACCTGGTCTTTACAGCTCCTGTACGCGGCCGCCCACGCGTGCGGGCTTTTGAAAGCAAGAAGATACGGGACGGAGGAGGGATCATCTGAATGGTTGGCCTTGATGGGACCGCGTAACAAGGGAAGGGGACGCGGGAAGGGGATTATAGTTCTATCCGCGGAGTAGTCGTCGGAGTCCAGCGGCGGCGAGCTATCCATTCCGCGGCGGTGTTCGGGGATACGTTCTGCTTAGGGATGGGTGTAAATAAATCTACGAAAGCGACTTTATCCATCCATGGTAAAAACGCAAGATCACATTTGTATCCGAATCACTGGTTTATTTGTTTTTATCCAAAATAGGATAAACAAATCAGCTATAATATAATATTAGTTTTTATATTTTTGCAATTATATTTTAATTGTTTCATGAAAAGGATTATCTAAAACTGTATTAACTATTGATTTATTTGGTCAATATTTTAATTTTTAATATTATCATTTCAGATGGATGAGAGTCATGTATAATATAATTTCGGTTAGGAGTTTTTTTTAATAATGTATGGACATGATGTAGTTAGGGGTGGATAAATGGGACGGTCCAGTAATCGTTTGTACCTAGAATCGGGAACCGTTTTTCTGAAATTATCGGGAATTCGGAAATTCGGGAAAACGGGACGGTTCCGGTCCTGAAAATTCGATTCCCATCGGGTATCAGGACGGTTCCGGGTACCATATACCCTAATCGGGAAATATCTGATAAGGAACCGATAAGGAACAAAACATAATTTTCCCGATAAGGGACCGTTACTGTCCCGATAAGGGTTTAATTTTAAAAAAATAAAAAAATAAAAGGAATTAAAAGGAAAAATTCAGAATTAAACCTTTATCAGTTCCTTATCGGTCCCTTATCGAGACAGTAACGGTCCCTTATCGGGAAAATTATATTTTATTCCATATCGGTTCCTTATTGGTTCCATAACGGTTCGGGAATCGGTTCCTGGAACCGTTCCCGAACCGAACCGATACCCGTATTCCCGATTTTTTCGGGAATGTGGGTGTTCGGGATAGTTCCGGTTCCGATTTTCCAATCCCGAGCCTTAACGGGACGGGAACGAGTATTACCAATACCCGTCCCGAATTCCCGTTTGTCCACCCCTAGATGTAGTTAAACTCAACGCCACACCATAATATAGTGTAAGCCGCAGAGGAGAGGTAAACCACACTTTACCAAGTC
>JAOYMZ010000001.1:224288-234455 GCA_025802335.1 Pinguicula primuliflora
ATCTAACTTTATTTAGCAAGGTTCTATTCATGCGCTCAGCTACCCCATTCTGCTGTGGTGTGTGCCTAACTGAGTGATGCCATGTGATGCCATGAAGTGCACAGAAATTATCAAAGTCCAAATTATAGAATTCTAGACCATTATCAGTTCTTAAATATTTGACTTAAAAACCTTTATGAGTTTCAACCAATTGTTTCCACTCCTAAACTTACCAAAAGCTTGATCTTTAGATTTTAAAAGTATAACCCAAACTCTCCTACTGAAATCATCTACAATAGATATAAAGTATCTTGCACCACCATACGTTGACTCACTCACAGGACCCCACAAGTCAGAATGCACATAGTCTAGACATTGCTTAGAAACATAAATACCTTTAGGAAACTTAAGTCTATGTTGTTTCTCTAAAATAAATAATCCACAGAAAAACAAACTGTTAAATTTGTGTTTCCCTAAAAGACCCTGATCATGCAATATCTTCAAACTTTCTCATTCATATGTCCTAATCTCAAATGTCAAAGCTTAGTATAATCAGGTTCAATCACTAATAAAGCACTTTCAAAAAATGTTTTCCTATTCAAAAATTACAATCTGTTTTTCCTAGTTCCTGTTAAGACCACAGAATCATCTTTAAACACAGAAAGGATACCATTACTAGATGAATACCAGCAACCAGACTCCTCTAGTATACCCAAAGAAATTAAGTTTCTTTTAAGTTCTGGAGCATATCTCACATTTGTCAGTTTCATCCTATCCCCATTGTCCAGTTTTAATGAAACAGAACTTGTACCTTTTATTTCGCATATATTATCATTTCTCATAATAGCCATTCCACTCTTACACCTATTCAAGTTATTAAATTAGTTCAAATTTGGAGACATATGATAAGTACAGCCTGAATCTAGGACCCATCATTCGAACTTTCAATATCAAAAACTACTAGAGCATATTCATGACACAAACCATCAGAAACTAACCCCTCTACTGTTTTAGTTTTATCTTCTTCCTGAAAATTAAATTTGTCACATTCTAACAAGAATTCAGTCAAGTCTCTATCATTAAAACATGTTTCCTCGAAAAAAACTCAGTTTCACTTAACTTCTCCACCTCCCTGTGACTATTCACATAAAACACAGAATCATACACAAGTTGATTACAAGATGAGTTGACTTGGTTTCTAGACTCAAAACCAGTACCACCTACATTTTCAAAAGACTGGTGCCAAGAAGGATTGTGATTTGCATTCATACAAGCATGTTGCACATTTTGTAAACATGAACCATTATCATGGAAACTATTTACATTTTGACTAAATAACATCATGCAATTGTTTCTATTTGTTTCAGGCATATTCTGACCAGACATATCAGTTACAAAAAGTGCATTCGAATTATTTTGTCCATTCCTAACTGTTTGATTTATATTTTGACCTCTAACATCTCTATTAAGTACAAAACAATTACTCTGAACATGTCCCAGTTTATGACAGTAAGTGCACCTAGGCTGGAAACTATTTCTACTAAAACCAGAATGTTAGAAGTTAGACGAATTTTGAAAATTTTTGTTTTGCTGAAAATGTTAACCTCTAGGAAAGTTCCTATTTTGCTGAAAAAGTTGGTTTCAAGAAGGAAACCTATTCTGACCCTGATTCACATTCTTAGTTTCAACTTTAGACTTTTCAGAAACATCTTTAACCTTTGTTTTAGCATATAAAACATTTGAAACTCGTTTAGCATTCTTTAGCTCTATTTCTCGAGACTTTAACCCACTTATAATTACCTCTAGCTTAGGAACCGAACCAGAGTATTGAAGTGCATTCTTAGCAACTAAAAAATCTTCACTTACATAGTTCAATAAAATCATGTATAAAGACTCTTCATCTAGATCATGAGCACTTCCTTTTAAAAGTTGTGTGAACTTAAAAAATTCATCTAAGTTATCTTCAACTGGCTTTTCTGAACCTATTTTATAAGAAAACAATGATCCTTTCACAAAGATTAGATTTGCTGGTGCTTTAGAAGCATAAATTTCATGCAATTTCTCCCAGACCTCTAAAGGGTCCTCTGACCCATCTAGCTTACGAATAACAGTATCAGATAGATTCAAAATTAATAGGTTTGGAGCTTCTTCCTTAATTTCATCTATCTTAGACGTAAAGGTTCCAGGCCAGTCCTTAATAGGTTTTAATGCATAATGGGCCTTATAATGTGACAAAACAGTTTTCATGCGCCTAGCCCAACTAGTGAAGTCATCCTTCTCATCAAAAAGTGTAATTTCAATTCTAGTTGACATCTTAAAAAAATAGCACAAATAGTTTCCAACAGCACAACAAGCAAATAAGTGCAGTAACTCAAGTAGTTCAAGTTCTCACAATGAGAAGATAGGTTCAAGTTCTAATTAGACTATATTTAAGTCTTAAAAGTCCTTTTCAAGAGTCCACACAGTTTTGAAAAATTGATAGTGTCAAGGCAAGTCTAATTATAGACTCTAGCTCATACACGAGATGTACCACAGAGGTCCTCAAGGGTCCTCTTCATAGGGCTCCTCTATAAGACCACTAGAATCACTCAAAAATAAAACCCCGAAAGCAATAATACGTAAGGTGCTCACAGGTACAAAGCGATAATAAATATAGGCTAAATGCCTTTCACATTGACTGTGCTAAAACGTGCACAAAAGCAGTAAATAGATAGTGTTCACGGGCAGAGAGTAGTAAGTAAATAAGTAGTTCTGGCTCATAGGCCCACGTAAAATGCAGAATAGGGATAACAGGAGATTCACAGGAGGTCGTGTGTATAGGTCTCACTCCAATTTTAATTAATTTTAACTCTGTTGTCGGGGAGTTTTATTCCTTCCCTGTTTTTCTTTCCTTTGAGAATTTTTCCTTTTTGTATTGTTTCCTGTTTCTTGTCTTTCCAGATAGCAGATAAACACAGAATAGTGCACAGTATGACGGGCACTCTAATCAATTCCAGATAGGGTTTTAAAACCTTTAAAACACGTCAAAGATCAATCAAGTAGCAATTATGCTAGAAAATTGCTCAAGACCGATATGTGACAAGGTTATAGCCATTCCAAGGCCCTTACACTTGGAACATATTTTCACAAGGACAACAGTAAGTAATGTTTTATCTTTGAAAAGCTCAGCAGTTTTCGAGCACTGTTTCGACAAATAGTTATAGTTTTTGAAAACAAGACGATTTTCACAAAGGGCAAATAGCTGACAATTTCAAACAACAGTATATCACGTATTTCCATAAATTCAGTAACACTACCTAAACATGCAACTTTCTAGCCACAGGTAGTAAGTATACTCAAATCTCAATTTCGCAAGATAAACCACAATCTTATATCAACCAGTTATCATATCACGCATGCAAGAGACTAATTGCACATAGACAGTATTTCAGAAAACACCAGACTGAACAGCAACGTTCAGATCGTAACCAATATCTCGAGAATTGACTGAGAGGTGTGTAGGTCATCTAAAATTCAGACCAACACCTACACGAAAAATACAGTTAATATCCAAGTTCAAAAAACCTTTGAACTTTAACTGATAAAGTAGATAATTGAGAAATTTCAACTGTTACTATATAGATCTACCGACGAAATGCTCAAATCTCAACAGATATGAGACATGCACGAGATATCCGAAAATAGATCTAAGCAGTATCCTCGCACTGATATCACTGTGAGGGCCTCCGACATTGCTCAGATCTACACAATTGAACTAAAACCCAGTAGATGTCGTGATTAACCGAAGTATATTGCACAAAATTTGCATGCAACTCAAAATGACAAAAAGTAACAAATCCGGTATGCTGAAGACAGATCTATCGAAGATCTGTCCAAAACTTGCAAAAGAACCGCAAAACACGAGCCGTCAGTATGAGAACTCAATATGGAACTATCTCACAACACTCGAAATCGACAAAGTAATCGGTTCAAAAGAACGAGAATGTGACGAGGAGTCTAAATCTGTGCTCAAAAATAGCAAGAGGCTGAAGAATCGGCCGGAAATCTCAGAATAAGCGACGATTTTTCGAGAGAGAAAGAAGTAGGGTTACAGCCAAAAGTTACAGAGAGTTGTAAAGTGGCGGACGAATACATGGCTGTAGCTATATATATATATCATGGACCACCGGCGTATTAAGAAGACGGGCCGAAGATATTGATCAAGCCCAGTATCAATAAATGAAATCGGGCCAAGACAATTAGATGGATTAATAATGAATCGGGTCAGAATTCAGATGGAAATAAGTATAAATCGAGGCCCACAGATCCGGATGAGGTTCAATAGCAATTGTCACGACCCAATGACACAATTAAACCCAGAAAATAACTCTCTAGCCCAACCTACATAGCAATGAACCAGAAAACTCGAAGATTGAGGTTGAATAGACAGTAATTCCGAGTATATGAATTTCAACCTCCAAGCTATGAAAACATAACCCGATTGACAATTCGTGAAGTCATAATTAAGTCCGAAGACTTAGACTTGAGATGTTTTACATCATCCGGCTCTTATGTATTTGAGGGATGTGCACGGGTGATTAAACAAGTAAACCAACATAGTACGAGTTAGAAAAAAATACGGGTCATGTCCAAAAATCCCAACATTCTCTAACTCAGTATTGCTTTTGATGAAATCCATGATTTTTGAAATTTTTACTTTCAGATTCTTTAATATTAAAGTTGGTTGTACATTTGACCCCTATTATTCAAGCAAAACCACATTGAGTTGAATGAAATTTGAGAGAATTTTTTTTGAACATCTATTATATTATATCTCTTCATTCTGAAGTTCTTTGTAATTTATTTGCAGTGATGAAAATGCAATCTAAAGAAATCATCTCTTTGTAACTTATTTGATTCGTTAAAACTCTGTCAAAATCTTCAACGAACTCGAGTCTAAAATTATACTCGCAAACATAATTAACGCACTTTGTTCAAGTACGACCCTAAATATAACGGTCCAAAATATCTTTTTTGACATTAGTAATTGAGTCATGCTACATGTCCAGAAAATTAATCCATACAATTCTAGATTGCATGTAAATGTAAATTTCAATTTTTATTTTTATTTTCAACACTTTTATAGTACAAAAAATGTATTTTCCAGAAATGTATGGTCAATTTGTTTGAACATCTAATCTTTCTCTTAGTAATTGATCAGGACTTTTCAGGCCCGAGGTTGTACTGCTGTCTTGTAACAGGGCCGGGCCACACCAGCCAGGCCCATCCACGGATTCACCATTAACCAATTTGATGTCTATCGAGTCCAGCCCCATTGTGGGATTGACACTAGCAATTCAGAGAGTGGTGGGAGAAAAAGGCGAAAAAGCTATGTCGGGACTTCACGTGGTGTCAGCGTGCCATTGCGCGCCTTTATGAGCGTATAGCTGTCATAAATTCAACCTCATATTCTTCAGTACACTTTCCTCTTACCGAACATCAACTGTCTAGGGATTTGCTATCCGCACAAAACCCTCGCTCTCATTCCGGAAATATGGCGTAAATTTCGAATTCGTGTCGAGCAATTCGTTTAGATTTGGTAGTTCTTGAGGAGCCGACGATTGGTAAAAGACTTTTTTGTTTTCTTTGGTTACTTTATCCCGTCAGACCTCTAGATCGAGGCTTGTTTCATTGTCTACCTAGCCAAATTTTGTTGGTTTGGAAAATCAGGAAGGTGTTACGAATTATAGCTGCATTTATGATTTTTTTTCAGTTGCTGCTGCGGTGTTCTCTTCTTGTATGAGCACGGTGATAACATAGTGTGTGGAGGCAATTAAAAATCTGTTTGCACTGTTAATGTATTGATCTGTGCGAGTTAGCTGGATTTGTGCTTACACATTTCATCTCATATTTAGCTGGGTGTCGTTTCTTATTCTTCTATAGAATTACTTACGGAATGTATTTGCTTTCTTGGCCTTTTTGCCAATATTTTGTAATGGATTGTAATGACTTCCACTGCTGCTGAAAAATTTGTGTTGTTTGGTTGATGAACTACTTTTTGCTGATGCCCTTTGTCCTTCATATCTTGTAGTCGATACAAACTTCATCCCCGGCAAGAAAAGTAAGCACATTTTGAAGATATAAGCAAAAGATTTGGGGCTTTTATTGTGATTTACACTTCGTGTCATGATTGATTCTACATCCCAATGCCTTTGTTGATGAGCTTATGGTTGCTCTTATGCTCTCCAGGATTAATGTCATGGAGGACAAGTTATGCGACACCACTTTAATGGAGTCTACAGCCTCTAAGATACAGCAACTCCAGAAAGCATTTGCAGAACTTGAAAGTCACCGAGCTATGACTCTAAATTTTAAATGGCAGCAGCTTGAAGAGCACTTCCACGGTCTTCAAAAGTCTTTGAAGAGGCGTTTCACTGTACTAGAGTCACAAGAAAAAGAGTTTGATGCTAAAATTTCTGAATCCAAAGAGGTGTTGGAGAAGCGTCAAGCTGCTGTTATTGCTAAGGAGCAAGCATCACTTGAGAGGCTACAAGAAAAGCGAGATGTTGCCGTCTCAGTTATTTTAACTGCTATCCAGAAGCAGAAGAATCCTTTTTCATTGGATTTAGCTGCCAATAACATTGAGAATCAAGTCGAAGCCCATGTTGTTAATCAAAATAAATCTGATTACCTGGTTGGTGGGAGCAACATGAATGTGACAAGGAATGTTGAAAATATCAATGTGCAGGTGAAGTCGTACCCGGAGCTAGTGAAATTGTGCCGAGAGATGAATTCAGAAGGGCTGCAGAAATTTATATCGGACAACCGCAAGGATCTTACGACTTTAAGGGAGGAGATTCCTACTGCACTATGCGCTGCTCCCGACCCTGCCTTTCTGGTTTTGAACTCTTTAAATGGCTTCTATGGCCCAGGAATTGAGAACACCGATTCTAAAAAAGATTCAAATCTCTTGGGCCTACGCCGGACCTGCATCATGTTGATGGAGTGCCTCAGCAGTTCACTCATCAATCGGGATGGTTACTCTCCCTGTTATGGAATCTCAGAAATCGCAAAACAGAGAGCCAAAAGTATTGCTGAAATTTGGAAGCCTAGGCTAGCAGATATGTATACTGATGCCTGCAGTGGAAATTCTCTAGAAGCTCATGCATTTCTTCAACTTCTGGCAACTTTTGGTATCAGTTCAGATTTTGATCAGGAAAGCTTGTGCAAGTTAATACCCATGGTTTCTCGTCGTCGTCAAACAGCAGAGTTATGCCGTAATCTTGGTTTGACTGAAAAAATGCCAGGTTGGTCATCCCTGTCAATCAAATGTGTAAATACTTTCTCATCTAAGCAAAAGAACCTCGGGTAGAGAGTGCTAACGTTTATATTCCTGCTCTATTTTCATCCATTTGATATATTCCGATTCGCTAGAGTAATTTTCATTGTGACCTGTTCTGTTCCATGGTTGTTTAGGTGTAATTGCTGTGCTGATAAAGAATAGCAGGCAGATTGATGCCGTGAATCTGGCTTTTGCGTTTGAGCTTACCAAGAACTTCTCACCCATTACTTTACTGAAATCATACCTGTCTGAGGCCAAAAAAGCACCTTCAGCTCCCAAATGTGGAAGCACATTACCTTCCTCTTCATCACAGGTCAATTTATTATTCCTCATCATGTGATTAATTTCGATAAGTTGGAAACGCATTCTACTCTACCTCCATTATATTTCTAAAGCATATTTGGATATTTTGCATGCTTTAGCCTTCTGTGATCCACATCTATGCATTTGAAGTTTCAATCGACCGCTTCTTATCTGCAATTTGAGATATCAACGATTTGAATTGCTAGTTTAATGCTAACTTAGTGCATCATCAATTCTGACTTATCCCTGACCGGGTGTTTTCTTTTGTTTCAATTGCCCTATCATCAAAATTCGAGATCCATCTTAGAAATTTTACTTGGATGATACCGACTGTTTTGATTTACAATTGTATCTTTATTTAGCCTCATAGTTTACTATTTTGCACTGAGTATTTCAGACCAAGTAACATTCTTCAGTTGCAGGTTGATGGAAACGAGAAGGAGCTGACTGCACTAAAAGCCACGATTAAGTGTATCGAAGATCACAAGCTTGAGGCGCAATTCCCAATTGAGCCACTCCAGAAACAAATTCTCGAAATTGAGAAAGCCAAGACGGAGAAGAAACATGCCACGGAAGTATCGAAGCCACAATCTAAAAGACCCCGTGCCAGCAGTATATCTCATGCACCCCGAGTTCCTAATGCTACTGCTGACAAGAACTTTCATGGTAGGATGGCCGACAGGTACCCACAACACATCTTCGGAAGACCATACGTTCCTCCATATATGGGTACTCCCGCTTATAACTTTCCTCCGAATCATGGAAACTTCTTGGGCAATGCCTACCACTACCAGACCGCCTACCTGCACTGATCAGTAGAGATGCCTCTGATACTGATGATGGTCTTAACTAGTAGGGTTGACCCTTTCGTGTGTGTTAGTGTATTGTTCAATGTTGCCAATTCTGGGAACTGTAGTCGCTTAAAAACCTTTCAGGGTATTCTAACTGATGAACTTTTTCGAATGTTTATATAATGTTGTATTGATCTTCCTGTGGATGATACCGTGTTGTGTTGTTCAGTGAGATGTATTAATCGAAATTATCTTATTAGCTTTGCTGTCTTGAGCTCAGCTTTTGCTTCTTTTTTTTAATC
Source organism: Pinguicula primuliflora (assembly GCA_025802335.1). NCBI lineage: Eukaryota > Viridiplantae > Streptophyta > Magnoliopsida > Lamiales > Lentibulariaceae > Pinguicula > Pinguicula primuliflora. The sequence goes on from JAOYMZ010000001.1 coordinate 232,985, forward strand.
TAATTTTTGCTAGTTTTTTTCTTTGGTAAGTGATATAGGTGTATATAATTTAGGTATACATAATTAAGTACAATCAATATAATACTAACCATAGGACAACGTTTCTTATTAAACAAATAAAGTTGAAGATTTTATTCACAATTCACAATCCTTCCCTTATTGTACTGTGACCTTGTTCCACAAAAAATCCTCCGCTGAAACGAGTTGACGACAACAAGGTTGCATTTCCGTTTAAATCCTATATTTGAGTAGTTATTGAATGTCAATATTCTTGCATTATCATTTTTCTTGTTTACGCCAATGCTTACTAATTTGTTTTCGAGGAGTTATTGAATGGGAAGTGGAATTATGATTACACTCTTTGTGAGCCATCTTTGTTTGCCATCGATTATATAGTGAGGTTCTAAATATTAAATTTCTTAATTAGTTGCAGATTTTAGTTAATCTTGAAATTTATGTTTTATGGTGCACTTTTGTTGTTTCTCACTAGATGATCTTCCATCAATTTGATTGTTCATAATTTTTATCAGTCAAGTTGTTTGAGTGATATATGCTTAATTTTTGTTCATGCTTGAGTTGGTTGGGATCTTCCTTTAACAGGTTTTCTCGAAATGGAATTTGTTTTGCCCGCAATGCCTCCTTTATCATCAGAGCAAAATAATGCTGGTAGTTGTTCAAGTCATCCCTTAATTCTGTCACCTGAAGAGGTGTGTGATAAGTTACATTTGGAAGATAAAATTGAGACACCTAAAGTAGGAATGTCATTTGAATCCTTAGATGAATCTTTTGATTATTATTTGGACGAGGTTGGCGATGAGTTACATTTGGCAGATAAAATTGAGACACCTAAAGTGGGAATGACATTTGAATCCTTAGACGAAGCTTCCGATTATTATCGTCGCTTTGCAAAACAAGAAGATTTTGCTATTACTAGAAGAACGCAGAAAAAAGGAAAGAACGGGCTTTTGAGTTATGTCACTGTTGCTACGTCGCAAAGGGAGACCACCCTGTCCCCGTAAGGAAGGGACTGTTGAAAAAATTGTTAAGAAAAAAAGAGCATCTATACACAAGGCAAATGCAAACAATAAAGTGAAGGTATAAATTTTCATATTCTTCGTTTCCAAGATATTTAGGAAGTAGAAGCGGTTATGGATAATCAAGTATTAGGAACGCAAGAGAGTGTCAGTAACTTTCATGTAAGTTTTATAATCATTTGCATGTTTTCTGTTAACGTTACTAATAATTTTTTGTGTTTTCTCAGCCAAGTGCAATGGTGCATTCTATGTCACCAAACATGATGCCTATGCCTTCCGGTTTTAAGTCTTACGTGCAGTTACTTAACATGTATCATCCTAATGCACAACAAGCATCGATACCAACAGAGACAACTGAATACTGATACACATTCAGTGGATTAGTTCCAGTCTACATGAAGTTTTTGAATGTGGTGTGTTTTGATGTACTGTAGACA
>JAOYMZ010000001.1:240897-251590 GCA_025802335.1 Pinguicula primuliflora
TGTGTGATTTGGTTTCTGCTGAAATTGTGTTTATTTAGGAACCTTGAATCAGTAGAAGACAGCATACCTTCAAAAACGATCCGGACTATTTTATTATTGGTATCATATTTTTTTTTGGTAGGTTTAAATATTGCTATTGTTAATTTGTGGTAGTGGCTTCAGCCACGGGTCATATACTAGTAGTTTATAGTATCAATACTTATCGAACGTAGCTATTCATCGAGGTTAATCATGTAATTGTACATGCTGGATTTAGTCATCTGGTATATAGCACAAACCCCAATTTTCATATTCCTCACTACACCGTGGCCGCGTCGACCCTCCTCAATTGGCAGTGAAGGTTTAGCGCAAGGACAATCGGCGGCCTTCCAGTTTCCAGGGTATTCCTTCCGATCTAGGGTTTCTTCTAGTATTTTAGTTTCGATGATCCGTTGTATGATTTAGTTAGTGGTAAATTAGGGTGTGCTTGGTAACTTCTTCAATTTCTTCTCTTCACCCTCGTGTTCTTAGATGAATCTGGACTTGATTTTGTTGTGAATGTTCGATTAAATTTAGACGACTTGGCGTATCCTGCTTCGTGGCTTAACTGCTTGATTTGGGTGTGGAACGATGACTAATTTCATAATGTTGGATGATTCGTGTGTTCATTTTCGTAATTGTTGTTTATTTTGGTCAAGTTTGATGACCAGTAAATAGTTATTCGATGATGGGTGGAATGGAGATATGTTTCTCGCTTTTAGGATATTTGCTGTATATTATGATCACGTGACTCAGTAAACAGTTGTGTGTTTTGGATTTGGAATCCGTATTACGTTTCTTCTTATATGTAGCATTTGCTATAATATTTTGATGTCTTCAGCTTCCATTAAAAGATGGTCCGAGTAAGTGTGTTGAATGATGCTCTAAAGAGCATGTATAATGCTGAGAAGAGGGGAAAGAGGCAGGTCATGATCAGGCCTTCTTCCAAAGTCATTATCAAGTTTCTTATTGTTATGCAGAAGCACGGTATGATATCATGTTAAATGAAACAGTATAGTTTATTTGACGCTTTACATTTCTCATGATGTATTTTTCCCATTGGAATGTATCAGGATATATAGGAGAATTTGAGTATGTTGATGACCATAGAGCTGGAAAGATTGTGGTCGAATTGAATGGGAGACTAAACAAGTGTGGTGTTATTAGCCCTCGGTTTGATGTAGGTGTTAAGGACATTGAATCATGGACTGCTAGACTTCTCCCATCGAGACAGGTACCAAGATAATTATTGAACCATATGTTTATATGCTTTGAACCTTACTACCTTAGGAGGCATCAAGTTTTTGCTGCTGGACTGTCTGAAATGATACTTTGGACTAGAAGTTATAAAATTACATCCATCGTGTTTTGAGCAATGCAGATGCCAAGAGATTTATAATATATATTATATAACTCCCATTTTTATTTGGAATACTCTATATTGTTTAGTTTTAGATATGTTTTGTTTTTTAGCAAATCTGATGTGTTAGTTGTTTGATGTTAGTTTTAAAGGAGACACTGCAATTATTTTTAGTTACATTCCTCAAGTTTGAATTGGCTGTTGCAAGAGAACCATAGAACTCAATATTTGTTTGGTTGAACAGTTGTACGTTTTTTATTTTTCGACCTGATGCTATAACGTGTTAAATTATAGACACGTCGTGAGTTGCATTGATTGGTTTTAACATCGTTTTCCCCTTATATTACAGTTTGGTCATATTGTTTTGACAACATCAGCCGGAATCATGGATCATGAAGAAGCCCGCAGGAAAAATGTTGGTGGCAAAGTTCTTGGCTTCTTCTACTAAACACGATTGGCTTACCTTCTTACCTGGAGGTAGATTGGATTCCCTATAGAATTGTTGGCCATAGAACTTTTCATTGGTTGCTAGAAATGCTAAGATTTATTACATTGCTGTTTGAGTAAACAAATTTTGTGATTTGTAAGAGATGATAGTTCCTTGTGATGAGTTTTGGAACAATGCAATTAATTTTTGTTAAATCTCACGTTTTGAGAACATCGCTCTTTACTGCCCACTTTTGAAAAAATTATGTATTTATATATGTCCCAATAGAGATCTAGTATCTTATCCCTAATCTTATGTACTTAATTATGTACCCAATTTTTTTAATTGGATAATTTATTACCTCCCAACTAGTCGTACTATGAAAAGTCTATACATAATAGATTAAAACCCTATTGTTTCATCACAATTTTGAAGATTTTATAATTGAAAATTTTGTTATATCTTTTTTTCTTATGTTTAATTAATTCTTTATTATTCTCTCTCTATATATATTTTGGTAAGGGAAATGCTTCATTGCCCGAACCAAAACCGAACGTAAACCGAATTAGTGTTAAATTGAAGTGTGGGACCCACAAAACACACACACACAGTGTGTTTCTGTGCTCATAAATGCACTCTTCGGTCCAACTCTTTTGGTTTGATGGTAGTCCTTCTAGCAATGCTCTTTTGGTAATTTAGTTGTATTCAAAGTAAGCAAACTATACAAGAAGGTTCCTTGCCCCAAAACATGATCTGTGCAAGTACGAGTTGTCAGGTAGTTTACATAGAAGAATGTAATCTGAACACTAATTAACTGGCTGAAATTAACTTTACTCATGATGGTCTGAAGTCGAACTAGAATCCAAAAAGAATTGTGGGAAGACGTAACCAATTTGATATTGTTGATCAACTTTGATTTATCCCTCGGGCCTGTATTCATAACTACATAGTGGCTTTGATAGTGTGTTCCACCTCCCCTACCCTCACCACATTTGTTTCTTTCCAAATGTATCAAACTATGGCTTGCCAAATAATTTTCATCTCTCTCTCTGTAGAACTATGTAGCATGCCCTTTTACCACTTAAAGTGTGCATCCGGCTCGACAAGGGATTCCCATATTTGGTCCGAGTTGCTTGCTAACGGGAGATTGAACCATCTGTATACTGCTTCCCAAATTTCTCATGCAGGAGTACACTTGAAGAACAAATGCATTATATCCTTAGGTACCAGGCCACACCAGGTGCATAAGCTGCTTGAAGCATCTATTTGCACACCTCATTTTAGGAGCTTATCCATCGTTTGTATTTTACCTGTGAGCAACCAACCACCAACTGAACATCAGTACTCTTTTTGGAGCAATTTTTCCCATAAATTCATCTAGTGTTTGACATAGCGCGGCTTGGTAATCCTATCTTGAGCTAGTCTAAATCCTATAAGCAGTGGAGGTTGTAAACTTGCCTGAAGCATATGCTAACCATCTGACTTGGTCTGGTGTCGAAATATCTGGAGTCCATTGATCGAGTAGATACAATATATCATTGGGTCTCAGTTGTTCCCATTCTCGAAGTGGTCTTCGAAAAGTTATGATCCAGCTGATTTGATTCCCCTCCGTTGTGTATAAGTTAGCTACCTCGATGTTGCGTTGCTTGGACAGTCGGTATAAATCACTAAATTGTTTCGCTAGATTACTTTCCTTTGTCCAGTTCGTGCGCCAAAATAGTACCGATGAGCCATAATCACTCTGATTACCATATGATCTGCAAACTTGGTTCAAACTGAAGTAATCTGCCATGTCTCTCCAAACTTGAGGTACATGGTCAGGTAGTGTTAGCAGTCGGTAATATGCCAAATGGTCTGCAATGCCAACATATTTCTCCAAAATGACCACTCTCCATATACTATTGTCTTCAACTCTGATCACCAGAGCCATTTAGAGAGTAGTGCTCAGTTCATCACTACTAAGTCTCTGATTCCAAGGTCACTATCCTTTACATATTTGCACATGTATTCCCCACCTGATCCAATATATCGGGTGAGGGTGATACATAGTCTCCCACCACAAAAATTCGCTCATGAGTTGCTGCACTTGCTTGAGCACCTATTTGGGAACCTTAAAATAGACATAAAATAATAAGTGAGACTAGTTAGTATGAATTTAATGAGGGTGATACGACATGGAAATGATAGATAGCAATTCTCCCAAGTGGTCAGACGAGCTTTCTGTTGTTCATAAGTTTAGACCACATCCTGGTGTGCCCCGGATTATCGCCTATTGGAAGGCCCTAGTTGTTGAAAGGCAGTGATCTTGTAGTGCAATGCTGTATATCCTCATAATCCTGAAGTCGTTGAGCAGATACATTGACTCCATATAACTGGCTTTCGGAGAAATCTATAGGAAGTCCTGAGATCAACAAAAATACTTGCAGTATATTCTTCATAATTTTGACATTTTGTTCAGTTCCTTCGAAAATCAGCAGTGTAGCATCTGCATATTGTAGGTGAAAAATCTGTAGTCTTCCAATAGCAACATCTGTGAGAGGCTGTAAATTTTCAGCTTGAGAGATCACCAGGTGGAGACCCTCAACTACCATGATGAATAACAATAGACTTAGTGAGTCACCCTGGTTAAACCCCTCTCCAACCTGAAGTTACCAACTAGATTGCCATTCAAACGGACTGAAGCACGGGAAGTAGATGTACATTCGTTCATCCAATCAATCCATAACTTGCGAAACCCCAACTTTTCCAGCATTGCATAGAGGAATGTCCATTGCACAGAGTCAAAGGCTTTCGAAAAATCTACTTTGAGTAGAAGTAAGTGCCTTCTCCCCCTCTTATACGAATGTAGCAGTTCATTGGCAGTTAGAACTCCATCGATTATCTAGTTTGATGGCCAGGGATGATGTCATGAATGATTGAGCTCAGTCTCCTTGCTAACAACTTACAACTTAGATAAGACCTTATATCCACAACTAATTAATGAGATCGGTCAGTAGTTGTAAGGTACAGAATAATTTCATAACTAATATTTTTAAATATTCCGAATGAAAATTTCTTATTTCTTCTTCTGTTTGGGGCCCAAATAAATCAAGAGAAATATAACTGACGGTTGTAAGCCTTGGTTTTGGGCCCCCAAACCGTAACTCCTCGTGAGCTGTGAGGGAGAGACGCGGACACCTTGGAAACGAGAGACATCTCTCGATCGGTGAAGACGAGCGACCAATCTTGTTGCTGTCGGCCTTTCACTATTTGGAGGGTTTGTGTCTGAGGGCACAATCGACCGAACAGGGGCCAAAAAGGGGGAACTATATATGCTTCTAATTCAGCTCATCCGTCGCAGGAAAACCAGAGGCGTTCGAGAGAAGAGGGGGAATCAGAGCTGCGTTTTAAGTGAAGTTTTAGCAAAGGTAGGAAGTGTGTGTCTGCCTTATGTGTAATGTGCTTGGTAATGAGTTGATATGTGAATCTGGTAGCTAAAGTACGAGATTGCGATACTCGTGTGCCCCTATTTTAAAATGTGAAATCTATGATTTACAAAGGTGCCTCTAAACCTCATTTTCGTGAGCATGCTATTACTCTGGCTGATGTTTTATCTGATGGGTGTTGGGTATGAGGTAGAATGCTGAGAGGCTGGGTTCCAGTCAGTGAAACAAGTGTTTGTGAGCTAAATTGTTCTCCTATCACGGGAGTCGAGCAATTTGAACCATTGCACGTTCTGGTTGGAGGTCCTCGCGTCTGGCCATGAGTAGGGAAAAGACAGTGATACGGACTAGACGACGGAAGTCCGGCTGTAGGCAGGTAGGGTGGAGAAAGTTCGCTTCACTTGTCTGGTGAGTGCAAGACTTCCTCACCGTTCTAAGCGCTCCGGAGGACCGACGTCCTAGTTCTGCCGAGTTGAGTGGGAATGAGAGAAAGGAGTGATGTCTAGATGATATCAAAAATTGCTATTTGATGTTCTGTTCACTGCTTTGAAACTGGAAAACTTCAACTGCTTAAGTCTCGATGGGTTGAACAGAGGTTCGTTATGTGTTTTTGGTTCTGTGATATGTGATTTGTGCTGGTGAAATATTGTAGTTATTCATTTCCATTCGTGTCTGACGATGAGGCCGTGAGATTTCAGTCAAGGTTGAACACCATCCAGGCCATTCGGGTGAATCTTCACCATGTCAAGCGAACGGTCGATTCCAAATTTATGCGAGGCATGTTTGCTAGTGGGAAAATGTTTGGTTTTGGGCTGGGCCCTTATTCAAACTGCTTTCCGGCAATCTGGCACCTACTGTGTTCCGAGAACTGCTCGGGCCGTAGGTCCTGGAAGGGGAAATAAAATTATAAATGAGTTTTGGGCTCACGTTTGGGTTGTCTCGAATAAATGTGTTCATATGCAAATTAGTGGGCTAACTTGGCTGTCTGGACTTAACACGATTGTGTGGAATTTATCACTTGTGTATATGTTGTTATTCATACTTGTGTGTGATACGGTGGGATTGCAGAAACTTAAATATGTATACCTTGCTACTGGGCCTTGATGGCTCACGGTTCCTGCTTGTATATTTTGTATGCAGATACGGGTATCCCAGCTGCTGAAGGTGGTAATTAGATTCTCCGCAAGACTGTACTACTTTTGAGGCCTTTTTATGCCCTGTCTTTACGTATGGCTACACGCCTTGTATTAGGAAAAATGATGTTATCGTATTTTGACTACGTTAAGGGTTATGTACAAACACTAGAAGTGAACCGTGTATTTGAATTTATGGAGTTTTAGTATTAATGTTTCTCGTTTTTAACAACGTTATCTGGACTCGGGTGTGGGCCGTTGGCCCATACTGCCATAACGAACTCTATTTATTATGAATATGAAATTGGGTTCATTACATTAGTGATCCAAGGAAGTTGGATTGCACAGCTTGGGGGCAAGAGTGATCATCATTGCAGTGAGACCCCGTGCTAGTCTACTCTTCGTATGAAACTCCTGAACAAATCTTATAAAGTCTTCCTTTATAGAATTCGAGTTGTGCTGTATAAAGTAAAAATTGAAGCAATCAGCTCACGGACTTTTGGAGGGTGAGCAACTCCGCACGGCATTCCTGATCTCTTCATTTGTGAATTCTGCTGTTAACAGTTTATTTTTGATGACTGATATCTTGTTGGGAGCTGAATATCCAGAGCCGGACTTTCCTAGGTCAATGTTGAGAAATACTGCTGAAAATGGTTGATCACCTCTGCTTGCACCTCTTAAACACCCTCAATCCATTGTCCTCCAATCATCATACCTCTAATCTTTGTCCTTATTTTGTTACTTTAAATGTGTGAACGAACGTATTTGGAGTTTTGGTTGCCATCACTTACCATGTGGATCTGGATTTCTGGGAAAGTAATCTTTCTTCCACCAACTTGGATTTCTGCAGAGTTGACCAGCATAACTGCTTAGCTTGAAGCTCCTCTTCGGTTAGAAGGCTCTCATCTGTCTTGTTATCCCAACTGTTGAAGTCTTGTTGTAGTTTCTAAAATTTCCTATTTATATTGCCATAATCTGTTTTGTTTGGTAGATCCATTAGTTTGACATCCACTATGAATTGGTTTAACTCTGATATCTCTCTAACAAATTGAGGTGATGTGGTGAGTCTTTCTTCCACAAGTCACCTACCACACATATCATTGAACTTGGTCTATCTTCAATAAGTTTCTTCAGTCTAATCCATAATAGGCATTTCTCAGCAATCAGATTGGACGAGTAAACATTGATGATATGTAACTCCAGATTCTCAAGTTCATATAATCCTATCACTCCAAGGTACCCCACTTCTGTCCATGTATTTGTGATTGAGAAACAGTCTTTCCTCCACATGCTCAAAATGCCTCTTGAATTCCCTTCCGAGCCACGATGTCTCCAATCGTAGTTTTCATCAGGCCATATGCTACTCAATTGTCTTTTACTCATTTCCTCCATTTTTGTTTCTCAAATGCAACAAAATTCTACCTGATGTGTTTTTATCAGATTTTGATAACTACATGTTTATTCCTTTTGCTCAGTCCACAAACATTGAAGGAGATTATCTGCATTAAATTGCTTCTTGGTTAATAGCCAATTCTCGAACACTTGCACAGTTGCTTATAGCCTCCCTCTCGATTTGTGACAAATGTGCCATCACTGTTTCATCTGGTTGGGTCGAAGAAAATCCCAATCTGCAAGCTAGCGACCAGGTTCTTACAACTTTCGTTTGGATCAAAGTTCTTTGGAGAAGTCTACCCCTTTTAGCACTTCAATGTCTATTGCTCCCTCTTGTACATTTACTACTTGTTGTTGAGACTGGTTAGTGAGGATTTGCCCAGGAGTCCTCACACCTACATGAGAATTCGGATCATCTGAACATCCTTGTCATTTTCTTTCCATCGATTGCTTAGTTAATGCTATTATTGATTGCATATCAAAGGGATCCACCTGCGATCCTTTATCCTCTGACTCTTCTTCTAGTAAGATAGGAATTGAGTCTTGTACACCTGTTAGCTCTTCCTCATAACTCTCTAACCTGAACTGGCTCACAGGACTTCCGTCTACATGCATAATTAGTCTCATTTGTTGTTTAAGGCTGAGCAAATTTTTGATAAATTGCATTGATTTGGTTCCCAACACCTGTATTGACGCAAATAGATCCACCGTTTTCGTTCTCTCCGGGCCATCATGTTCAAGATTGCTAAAGGATATGTGAGGTGTCATAGGTGCTTTCCTTAGTTTTTTTTGGGCTGTATCCATTTTACTGCTTAAAGATGTGTCAAGCTCAGGTTCACCTTGAGGATAAGCTCCTCAAAGAAATGGCGTGGTTAGCAGGTTCCCGATCGAGCAAAATCAAATTTCACGACTACAAGAACCTAATTCTCGAAAGGAACCCTGCTTCACACAGATACCTGACTAGGATTGATAGAGTGAAATGGACTCTCGCCTATGATGATGGGCCTCGTTGTGGTACTTCAATGGGGTTCTAAAGGGCCGCACACAGGCTTTCCATAACCTCGATTGTTGCTCAAATATAGGAGAATTGTATAAACTATTTCAAAGCACGTCAGGGGGACTGCGTGAGGATGAACTCAACGATTGAGGCGTGGAGTGACAAGGTGAGGGTGTTTTACGACAGGACTATGAAGCGCGCACCGATGCATGTGGTCATACCTTATGAGAACACATGGACACCTACGAATTACGTTGCTTAGGTTAAGACGCAAGGCTCAAAAGAAGATCACAAAGTGATCCCAACCGAACGTAGATGTTTCTATGGGAAGTGGTCACAGTTTGACATATTATGCTCGCATGCAATACATGTTAGAATCATACACTACGCGTATTACTCTACAATAAACATATTACTCATAAATATTGCATGTCAGTTTGCCGCACATACTATCGGGACCCAATAGATTTCTGCTGTCAAGAAATGACCATCCTGGAACTCATGAAGATGTATGAAAAGTCATTCTACCCGTGGGTGCCACAGATTGAGGTTCCAGTGCCATCATTTACACTTGCGCAGAATCTTGTCGAACGAGAGAGGAATTGCCCAAGGCCTAAACTGCCGAATGAAAGAACTTCGAATAGATGAATTTTGGAAAACAGAAAAAATAAAGTTGAGTAAGTATTTTTTTTAAATATGCATTCATATATTGTGTTAAATATATCTAACGAAAATTTTATAATTTTGTAGAAGAAGCAATCCCGCAAGAGGTGAGTGATGGTGGATTTGAAGACCTATATTTTAATGTATTTGTGATTTACATGTATTAATAAACTATGATTAATAAAATTAATTTATTACAAAAACTTGTATTAAATATGAAAAATATTTATATGAGTCATGCACCGCCCTTCAAAAGGGTGGTGCATTTAAACTCGGTAAACCAAACCAAACCAAACCAAACATACCCAGTAAATTTCGCCCTTAGGCAGGGTCTGGGGAGGGTAAGATGTACGCAATTATACCCCCACCCCTCAACAGGATGGGGAGATTGTTTCCGTGTAGACCCTCAGCTAAAAAAAAAACAAAAACAAAAAACTCATAATCCTAATCCTAGTAATAGTAGTAATAATCCTAATAATAGTGGGGTGTACACGTTATTGTCGCTAATTGGGATGTACACGAACCGAGCTCGAATGAACAGATAATTTTCGAGCTCGGTTTGTTAATGTTAATGAATAAGCTTCCGATTACGAACTCGGTTTGTTACCGTTCACGGGCTCGTGAACTAGTTGAAATTTGTAATAGACCAAATCCGGTGGGTTTAGACCAGTGCGTGTGTATGCAAGTAGGTCAATATATAATAAATGTGGGCGTACACTCTTAAAAGTCACAGTACCAAGACAATAGAGTGAAGCATCACATATCATTATATACTAGTCCATTTTTTGGTTTGTAATTGGTATCAGACAATTAACTCTAACATCTTTCGCAAGTGCAACTGGGCAAGCCCTGTAAAGACTTGATTATTTATATTATCTGAGTTATCCCAATTAACCTCAGATGCTCTAGGTTCATCTACAATCATGACCTTTTTGTAGCTATCTGTATGGGATAAATATCTCTAACACCATTCAACAAGTCCAATTAGGCAAGCCCTGTTGAGACTCAATTAGTTATATTATCTGGCTTATCCCAATTAACCTCAGAGGCTCTTGGTCAATTAACAATCGGGGTCTTTTTGTAGCTTGTATTATTGGGTGCCTCTTCTTTTTGTGGGTCGGTGTGTATTGAGGCTCTTGGATCCTTTTTCGAACGTTAGATCATTATCTACTCTTATACCAAGATTAAATCTGGCCCGGCCAATAATCGGGTCTCGAGGTTTGAATAAATTGATCCCGGCCGTTTATTCTAGGTTTGGGTCTTGTGTGTGTGTGTGTGTGG
>JAOYMZ010000001.1:267039-296428 GCA_025802335.1 Pinguicula primuliflora
GCTATAGCATCTTGACGATCTTTAATTGACTCGAGATGATACAAAGGTCTTGCAATCCACTTTTTGAGTAACCTTTTACCAAATCCAGTGGCACAATGGTCCAACTGGGCAAGTAATGTCCTGCAGATGGAAAATGCTTAGCCAATGAAAAAGTAATTCGAGTCAGATAAAGACAACTAATCAAAAGAGTTCGCAGCTTTACCCAGAAGTATCTCCATTTCTGCTATTTTCAAATATCTCAAGATTTTCTAACGCTGCCGCATCGAGAATCATATACGGTTTTTGAGCAATTTCACCGATACCAGAAGAGGGAAGCAACTCAAAATTTGCAAATCTGAGAAGTGTTTCATCCAAGAAAGCTTGTCTCAAATAGAAAAGGGCACCACCGAGAGCCGACAGTGCTTGGCTTCCATCATCACCCAGATTCACAAGTCTTGACAATGCATTTGGTAGGCAATCTGTATTATTATCGGTAGATGTTGACTCACTTGATTGTAGAACTGTGTCGTTCACAGCTGAAGAGTATGAATTGTTTCCAACACGCCGATAGAAGTCCCCAACTTCAGAGAGAGTTTTCTCAGCGTTCCAGAATTCAGACAAAGGAATTAACTCATTAACCAGAGGATTCCTTGTATGTCTAAACAATGCCTTTTCAGTCTCCGGACAAAGCAGCTTGGCGGGTTTTATTATTTCAACCGGCCTCAACTCAGACAATAAGCAGCATAATGAACTGCAATCTGAATCATCTGTAAACTGGTTGAGAAAGAAAAAAAAAGATGAAATGCCAGAGATATAAATCCCGACAGAAGTAAGAGGATATTAAAAAAATCTGAAATCAATATGCGAGCTTAGAGGATTACACATAAGATTTGTAAGGGTCGGGATCTTATAGGTCAAGCTAATTTTTAGCAACTATAAGATTAGATATTTCCTTCAAATTAGATTGACACAGGCCATGAACAGAATAAATTTAATCTGTATACATTTAGAAAAGGATAGCGCATATAATACAACAGAAAGGGAAAGAAAGAGCAGTGTATTCACATGCACCAAGCTCTTCAACCGAATAAATGCTCGCACCTGTCCAAGGACTATTTTACTCGTAGCTGCATCAATTACACAGATGCCTAATACATGACGTCCTTGTTGGTTTTCTGAAATCTTACAGTTTTCGGTAACTGCCATTAGATAAAAAGCATCTGCGTTGGCCGAAAGAAAATCTCCATCTGTTAATGTTCCTTTTGTGAAAACTGAACATATCTCACGTTTTACGACCTGGAAAGAATAAGCAGACCTTTGTCAGCATGAAGTGTTATGCTACCACAAAGGAGAATAAACATTGTGATAGAGAGAAAATTATGTGAAAATACCTTATCTTTAGAGCCTTTTTCTCGCCGACGCAGCTCAAGTTGTTCAGGTGTCTCTGTTTGTTCGATACCAAGAACACGATAACCCTGTCATGTTGCCAAATTTTATCTTCAAAAGATAGTTATTGCTGCAAAAGTTGAGGCAAGGAGTTGCTGTGAAGGAATAAATAAAAATTAAGGATAACCTTTCTCGCCAGCTTCTCAACATTCACTGAAAAGTTCTTTTCAGGAAATCCACAATGCGGTTGATCTCCCTGAAGGAAGCAGTTAAGAGAGAGCATCGTAATACAGCAATCTCAAAATCAAAGTTTAATCCCATGCACCAACAATTTCACAGGAGCCCTTGCAATCAGAATTACCATCCTTTCCAATCCTTTCCCATTATACTAAAATACTGCATCATAGGCTGCATACGTACCAAACCCATACTACAAGCTATCCAGTAAGTATAGTACCTTCATATACTGCAAACCAAGTTCTTTTGCACCAACATGTGCATCCATCTCATATAGCTCATAGAACTTTCCCATCTGCTCCAATAATATGAAGAATGATCATCTAAGAAGAAACATGGACTTGCAACCTTTAGATATTTCACAAGAGCAAGGCATTACCTTGAAAAAGAGAACTTTGTCCATGTGCTTTGACTTAAACTCCCACCATTGCCTCTAAAGGGTAACAAATGCACGAAATAAATCACTTCAGAAAATCTTCAAAATGAGAACAAATAAATCCCCAGGAAAGTCACTAACCTGTCCACCGGATAAACTTTTCAAGAAATCCAGGGGTAAATGAAGTGTTCTTGGGTCATAATTTTCATCTCCAGGGCGCCGTCCACTGGCATCCTTACGATCTCTGCCTCATAAATGAGCCAACTCAATAGGTCAGAAACAAGCATATGCATATCTTGTGGTGAGTATAGCAATATGCTAATGCAAAAAAACGGCAAAACGGCTTTGGTGATAAACAAATTAAAGATTTTTCCTCCGCTCTAATTTGAACATTTTCTTCATTCGAAAATTAATAGACCAACTTACACGTCAAGGAAACGTAATTTCTGTCCATGAGCAACGAATCGCTCGGCTGCATCTCCCACTATAGGACTAACTAGAAGAAATGCTTTTCCATCTACAAGAAACAGAACAGAAGGTCAACAAGTTACTAAAATAACACAGCATCACAATCACTATAAGTTCGCCAGAAATAAAACATTTGAACAAATAGCGGAACAGGGAAAAATATCAACCAGAAACAGAGTACAAAAGGATGTTACAATAGACAATACAATAGAAAATATTGAGAAAGGTTTAAAAAGAAGTAAACCATCAGTTCGTAACACTTACTGTCATTTTTTCTTTCAGGAGTCTCAGTCTGCTTTACTGCATCCAAAGAAATCCTAGGTAAACTATTCGTCTTCTCTTGAACAATCTTTCTTTTCTTATTGGGAACTGAGGTCGTTCGTTCTGTTTCACTTAATACTTGTGGCATGGAATTCTTATGCTGCCCTACATTTCTTTTACTCATTTCCTCCTCAACCAACAAATCAATATCCTTAAAAAAATCCTCATCTTCCATGTCTTCATTTTCTGCCGTTTCTACCCAATCTTCATCAGCCAAATCGTCTTCAAGTTCTTTGAGATCCTTTCCCTCCTCCTCGTCTTCCATCAGTGAAAACTTTCTAATCCTCCGAAACTTCTCAACTCTCTCCTCAATCAACTCAAACTTTTCCTCCGCGAGATTCAGCATCTCCTCCTCATTGTCATCATACTGCACTAAATGCTTCCCAGTTACCTTATCAAAAGATTTCACGGAACCCACGTACCAAGACTTATCTAGGGGCCAATAAACCTTAATTCTCTTATCAACAATCTCTTCCCCGTACTCTTTAAAAGAGCTACGGTTTTCCGCAGAAGAAGAAGAAGAAGATACCAGCTTCGAACCCACAACCAGCAGAGGTTTGTTCCGCTTTTGCTGTAGCGGCGAAGGAGTCGTCAGGCTCGGGCTTCCGCCAGAGCTAGGGTTTTGCTTAATCAGACCACTCGAGGGAGCCGGTGAAGGAGACGGCGATGGCCCTAGCTTCTTCCCAAAGAATGATGTAATCCTACGCTGGGGATTTACCAGCGGTGACTGGCCGTTCATCCTCTTGTTCAACGGTGACATTTTACTGCAATATTACACTTACGTGCGAGTAAAATCTGTATAACCTCTGGAGATAGATCCAACGCGTATAGCAATACCAAGAATTCAATGGCGGGATACCATGAAAAAGAAGTGAAAATGATAGCAAAGGCCGGTGGAGTGTAGATTAAGCAGGAATGTCACGGGATGCGCGTCTATCTGTGGCGGGAATCTGAAATCGCCCCACTAGACGCGTGCTCGAGCTCGACAACGATCACCCATTGGGCCGGCAAGTTTAGATTATCACGCCCAATTTAATGGGATATCTTATCGGGCGGTTGGGCTTGTTGCTCGTCTATTTAACAGCATTGGTATTCTAATGTTAAATATATGCTTAATTTTTAGTAAAACGAGGCCATTTTAATAGATGTATTTAATTGTGTAAAAATTAAGTGCATGTAACAATTTTTTATAATCAATTTGTTCTCTCAACTATCAATTCATTCATCTCTTAACTTTTAGGTTTATATGTCAACCACTTGAGCTAGCACGTAACATATAATATTTGTTCGTAGTAAAATTTATAGTCCCAATGATTCTATTTTTTGTACAAAATATTATAATAATAACGACAATTTAAATTGGTCATTCCTCAGACCCTGCCTAAGTGCGGAATTTACTAGGTATGTTTGATTTGATTTAATTTAAATTGGCCACATTTTTATAAAATTTATACATATGAGATAAAAAAAGATCAAAAGTTTTGTACTTCACCACAGTTCTTACGACATCATTGGCACTAATTTTATTACACCTTTTTCTTTTCAATGTAGTCCTTTATTAAAGTTTCATCGCCAAAATTGCATTGAAATATGATATTTTTGATTTCATTATATAAGTTTTTCATCTGATCAATTTTGATTATCATTGGCAGAATTATTATATTGAGTCCTAGAGATGAGATGGTAGACTGTAGGGAAACTATTTTATTTACTCACAGTTTGTTTCAATATATTATATGATAATAAATATTAAGATTGTATTTTCTATGTATATGAATTGCATTTAGTGAGATGAAAAAAATACACAATGTTTATGGGTAATAATAAGTGTCCAACTTTTGAGTCTAACTTTTCGATATCGTAGTTTTTTGGCTACCGAATTAAAAAAGTAAGATCGATTTTGAAATCCTCGCGCTAAAACGATGTCGGAACCGGTCATGAATTTCGATTTTAGCGACTTCGACGCCAAAAAAATAAAAACCCTATTAAATAAGCATTTTAACAGTAACAAACTTAAGCTTAACCTTAAACGATGTGTTACGAGTGCTAAAATGAAAGTTTAAGACCGATTCCTAAACATATTCGACACGAGGATTCCAAGACCAATTTTACTTTTTTATTTTGACAACCAAAAGATCTCGATATCGAAAAGTTGGACAAAAAAGTTAGACATTTACCATTTTCCAATGTTTATGGGTAATGATAGGTGTCCAATTTTTCGATATCGTGGTCTTTTGGCTGCCGAATTAAAAAAAATAAGACCGTTTTGGAATCCTCGCGTCGAAACGATGTCGGAATCGGTTATGAATTTCAATTTCGGCGGTTTCGACGCCAAAAACACAATAACCCTATTAAATAAGTATTTTAAGAGTAACAAACTTAACCCTAACCTTAAATGGTATGTTACGAGTGTCAAAATGAAAGTTTAGGACCAATTCCTAAACATATTCGATACGAGAATTCGAAAACCAATATTACTTTTTTATTTTGATAACCAAAAAACTTCGATATCAAAAAATTGAACAAAAAAATTAGACACTATCATTTTTCAATATTTATATGAAGAAATATATAGAATTTTAGTCTTAAAGCGCCCGATTGAGCAGTATTTGATGAAGTATTGGAGGACCCGTGAGCGAAAGAGCCAAAGTGCCCGATTACCTAAGCCAGCTGCGATGCCTTAAATTTATTTTCTTTATTATTAAAAAATCATTTGAAATGATACATATTCCCACTAGAGGCATTTTCTGCGTGATAAAGCGCCCAATGGGTCATTTAAACTCAGGCCTGTTTACAGAAGCCCATTAAATTTGAGCTTAACACAGGCCACGCCACGGCACCAGCAGCACAGTCCCCCGGCGTTGACTGTTGAAAGCCGGACTGAAATCGCGTCCTTCTATGGCGTACCAATGGATTTCCATTTGAGAAATTCAAGAAAATCACTACAACGACTTCCGAAGGTCGTGGATCCGTCCAGTTTGCTCGCCGGGAATGGCGGCGGAATCTGCCTCGGTGCTTCCAGGTCAGTCTTCCCTGTTCGAGGACAAAACAAGGAGTTCCGAGCGCGAGGAATTCAAGGAAAGCAAATTGACGGTAGCTCTATGCCCATGTGTTTTCTGCGTGGTTCTTTTACTCGTAGTTGCCTCCATTGTACTCACTCTCAAATTCCGTTTGTATTGCCACACCCCACTTCACTCCATTCTCTTCAAAAAAGTTTGCCATTAATCCGATCCCAGTATTGGGTGCTCTGCTTAAGGAAGGAAACGCTCTTACATGGTTTGAGTAAATGTAGGCCCTTTTGCAAGGATGCGTATTTACTGCATTCTGATTCGGAGGTTGAAAGTGATAGAGAGGGTGAAAGTTTTGTTATTGGTAATGCTAAATCTGAGACTGATCAGGGGGAGGTGGAAAGGGTTTCTAAGGTGATCGATGAAACATTTGCAATCGATAGGAATATGGAGGCTGTTTTGGATGAATGCGGGGTTAAATTGAGTCATGAACTGGTGTTGGCTGTGTTGCAAAGGTACAATCATGCCCGAAAACCTGCATTTCGGTTCTTCTGCTGGGCTTCTACAAGGCCTGGCTTTGATCATGACTCGAGGACTTATAACGCTATGATGAGTATTCTTGGAAAGACAAGGCAGTTCGAGACTATGCTGTCACTTCTTGAAGAAATGGGAGAGAAGAGAATGCTCACCTTTGAGACTTTTACTATTTGCATTAAAGTTTTTGCTGCTGCCAAAGAAAGGAAAAAGGCTGTGGGGATCATCGACTTGATGAAGAAGTACAACTTCAAAGTTGATGTGGAGACTATCAATTGTTTGCTTGATGCACTGGGTTGGGCAAAGCTTGGAAAAGAAGCTCGTGTATTATTCGAAAAGTTGGAGCATAAGTTTACCCCAAATATCAAAACATATACTATTTTGCTCAGTGCTTGGTTAAGGGTGAAGAATTTGATGGAAGCAGCAAGAACTTGGAATGAAATGATTGATAAAGGCTTTAAGCCTGATATAGTTGCCCACAATACCATGCTTGAAGGGTTGATCAGGAGTAGAAGACGGTCTGATGCAATCAAGTTATTTGAGCTTATGAAATCTAAGGGACCATTTCCTAATGTGAGGAGCTATATGATCTTAATTCTGGATCTATGCAAACAAGGTCAAATGAATTATGCTGTGGACTATTTGGATGAAATGGTTAGTTCTGGATTTGAGCCAGATGTTGCGATTTATACTTGTTTGATGATGGGGTTTGGGAATCAAGACAAGATGGATGTGGTGTATCGCATATTAAAAGAGATGTGTGAGAAAGGATACCCACCAGATGGACAAACATACAATGCTCTGATCAAAATGATGATGAACCGACGTTTGCCAGATGATGCAATGAAGATATACAATAAAATGATCAAGAGCGGCATCAACCCTTCTATTCATACCTACAACATGATCATGAAGGCATACTTTGTAGTTAAGAATTACGAGATGGGATGTGCGGTGTGGGAGGAGATGAAGATGAAAGGTTTTTGCCCTGATGAAAACTCGTACTCTGTCATGATCGGTAGCCTTATACGCCTGGGGAAGCCGGGCGAGGCGTGTAAGTATTTGGAAGAAATGATGGACAAAGGAATGAATGCCCATCAACTTGATTATAGCAAGTTGAGAGATTACTTTTCCAGTACCGGAAGATCAAATGTGATGGAGGAATTCTTGCACAAGATCAAGTGCTCTGGAAACTCAGAAGTAGCTGAACTTTTTTCTAGATGGCTGAGATGATGAGATGCAAGAATTGGAGTTGCTGTATGTATACTCATTCGGCTGTATCTTGACGGGTACACTGCAGCTGGTGGAACTTGCACTATTTATGTAATATACAGAAAAAGATTGCGAAGTTTCTTAGTGTATAATAATGTAACGATTCATTTTTGTAACATGATTACCTTTTTTGCTCATTGGTTAATGCTAAATATTTTCATTTGTAAGAGAAGTAGGTCGCTTAGGCGCCGATTAGGTGCTAGGATATCGCCATCTGCCTTGCCCGAATTACCGCTTAGGTCACTTAAGCACTGAGAGGCTCCTGATTGTCCAGGGTCCGCATAGCGCTTTCTCGAACACTGGTAAATATTATAATCCTCCAACCAACAACCACGATTTCTTGATACAAACGAGATAGAAGTCGGGAAAATGCAGCTTCATAAGGAGAAATATGGAACTTGCATCAGGTTCAATTTCTTCATGACTACGGTCGAGCCGGATACATCAGACAATGCAAGACGAATATCAGATATAGAACCCAATAGTGGTGTCTATACCTTAAAGTGACTGTCTACATCACTGGGGTCCTTTTATTCGCTATAAAGGCCCCAAGAATGATGGATTGCAAGTTATACTCTTCTTTAAGAGCCCCAAGGATGTGAGTTCCTCGCTGCATAATGTACAGTATCCTCGTGGTAGTGTAAAATTAGCCGGTCAGTGGGAATTGCTCGTGGCACATACCTCAAAGAGAATAAAAAACTACTCTCTCCAACTCTAAAACGAGTCAAATGGAGATTGAATCTTTTCAGTTATAGCAGTTCAGCAAATTCAAAGAGTGAATGGATGCGGTTACCTCGGGTAACAGATCCAAAGAAGCTCCTCCGGCATAAACGGCTGATAATATTCATACTCCGGCACAAACCGCACACGATAAAGGAGAATAGATAGGCAGTATGAATGAGGCTGGAGTGTACGATTATATAACCAAACTGCAGAACCAAGGCAATTTTCTGAAAGCCTCGTCTCACCGCAGACAATCGAATAAAGATAGCAGTTAGCGTAGTGATTGCAGCAAACTACAGCAGACCGTAGTGATTGCAGCAAACTACAGCAGACCGTTGTGATGATTGTTCAGCAGGTATTAAGAAAGGACTGACTAGACAGAGTTAGCCTTTACTGGGAATTATAGCGAAATTTCTTTTGTATTGATCTCATCATATAGCAATGGATAGATTTGAAATACATGAGAGCCAAAAGATCCATACAAAAAAAAAAAACTAATTGGATCTGTAAGGCACCCAAGAACAAAGATTAAGACCGAATACATATGCTCAAAAGTCCGAAAGAATTTCATCAAACCAACTGGCCAGGCGTGTTAACTTTCTCAAAACTTCGGAATTTTTCTGAAAGTAAGATTCGGCATTTGACAGCATAACCTCAACATCATGCTTCGTTGCCGTCAGGCTCCTATAATAATTATTTTCTATCCTTGACTTGATTATTCTAAGAGACAAAGGAACAGGGAATCTGCAACAAATGATATCTCACTCAATACATGGCTTATACATATGCTGATTTAGAAAGAAAAAAATGACTTACCGGTTCATGAAGTCCAACTTTTCCGAAACTTCATTCAATTTTATGATAGCGTAGCGATCCTGCAGCATTAAAAAACAATTCAGACAACATACTCCATTCAACCCATAGTAACATTACCATGAAAATCTATCTCAAGAGAGGGAGAAGACCTTATCCTTGCGAGCTCTCTGCAATAGTTTAGTTAACGACTTTAGGATTTTTGCTTTTCTTTTCAAATCAAGGGTAGGTTTCTCCCATGACATATCAGGGTCGTGTAGTTCCCAAGGGCAGTGACAACGGAAATCAGTATCGTCGTTCTCGTACTTAACGAGATAGCGTTCCCACGGGCTTCCTGGAAAGTCACTGGATTTATCTTTGATAGCAGTAATCCGACCTTCCCACCAAGCGCCACCTTGCCCGCTTTCATCTCTCCACCAGACAAGGCATTTGTCCCTAATTGACCAGTTTCTGTCCATGGCGGCATCATACCACGTCCTTTCAACAATGAAATCGGGGAAGTCATCCAGTTCAGGCAGCATCAGTCGGAACTTTTGGCCAAGTAGACTACAGGAAGTATCTATGAATTTGAGGGTAATCTGACAACAGCTCTCTCCAGAGCCAGAATGTGTTGTATACTTAAGATCTTCAATCAAACAAACTTCGACTGCCCTAAGCTTATCTCCATACCTCACCCAAGGACCAGGCACCGATGACTGACTCAAATCAATGTAGTCCTGATGGCCCTGCATTTCAGTGGGAAGTTGAGGTTCAGTGTATTGGAAAAAGCAAAGCATTTATAGAATTGAAATTAAAAACAAATGACAATAATAATAATAGGCCTATACCTGTCGCAAGTACAAAACTTCATCTCCTAGTTGAGGGATGTAACGATATCCTTCGTCCTGCTCCGACAGCAACAACCAGTTTGATTTTTTTGGCACATTATAGCTGCTGCAATCTTCTCTTTTGCTCCTGGCAGACCAAGGTATTCCAGCATACTCCGATATAGAATTATCCACAGCCTTTTCCAACATGTTCTCTGATGGAACTATCGATGTACTCGGATTCAGATAGTCAGCTCCCCTATCTAAGTCATAGTCAGTAATACCATACTGCTGTTTCGTAGCCTCCAACTTGGAGGATCTAGCCCTACGAACCGAATCAGTTGCTATGTCGGGCAATTCAGCTTCTGCCTCTTGGTTGTGCAAGCTAACATGTAGGCCACGTCCACAAACTCCATTAGTATTTTCATAGAAATGCAGCATGCCGTCCACACCATCAGGACTATTTCCTGCCAATGACGCTCTTGACACTGGAACCTCCACAACAGGATACCTTTTAGATAACTCACCAGCCGCACCTGTACAAGCATCAGAGCTGGTCTCTCTCAAAAACTTGGAGTTAGGGTCTAAAGGAAATTTCTTTGATTTTATTCTTATAACAGTCATCTTCTTTTCAGAATTCTGATTTAGCCGGGACGAAAGATTCTCATCGACAATAAGGTTACTGCATCCACCAATATCAGAAGAAGATAAGCCATTTGCTGCAACAAAATGTTGTGTTTTAGACACTGCAGAACCGCTGTTTTCTATATCATTAGGAAGAGGTACGATAATAGATAATGAAGACTTATCATCACCTTCAGTCGCTAAGAGTCTATCGGTACTTGCAGCACCTTCATCCGTTGGCATTGCATCTCCCAACCTTGAGCTATTTGACATGCGTATTTTTAGCTTTCTCCATCTCATATTGGTATCACCGCAGGTTGTGGATGTACTCATCTCATTGCCATCTTCTGTTGTTTTTTCAATATCTTCAGACGGACTCCCATGACTTAGAGCGTTTCCTATACCAGCATTACTTACAGAAGATGAAGCTAGATTCCCCGATCTAAAATTAACTTTATTTTCTTCAGAATTTTCTTCACATGCCCTCAAAGTTGAAGATGCAATACTAGGTTGACCATTTACTCGACCCACGTGGTTGTCAGCAAATGTCGAGTGATGATTAAGAGAAAATCTCACCACCAATTTCTTTTTGTTTCCACCATTTATCTGGGAATTCCAGTGCGTGAGGGGTCTGATTATTTCTTCAGACCCATCAGAAAATGCTCTAGTAGCAGCTGAGTTACTCCTTTGCTCATTCATCCAGCTATTGCTGTGTTCTGTTCTCTGAAGCGATGACCCTACCAAGGACAAATCACTATCTGATGTCTCTGAGCTCTCTAGATCTTCATCAGCCGAAGTCTCTATTATCTGGGAAAAATTGTTGACAGCATTACGTGCTGCGACCCTCTGAGGTCTCAATGACTTCAATCTAGGAGACTTTTTTCTTGAGGACCTCCGAACAGATTTTGCATTTCTATGTTTTCTACCCCTTGACGAAGTTGCTTCTTTCTCATCTTTATTTCGTTTCTTAGCACGTCTACCAGCAGAAGTCAACTCAACCTGAGAAAACAAAAAAAAATGCACCTCAGACGATGCAAACCATTTACATGGGATGTTTTGTGGTGTCGAACTTACTTCTAACACAGGTTTCTTTCGCTTTGTTCGGTGTATATAGTCTTTTTGGCTCTGCCGGGGGTTGTCTTCTTCACTACATTTTGAGTCACTCGTTGTGCTGTAACTTGAATTAGTTTGCTCATCACTGAAAAATTCTTCATTGACATCGTACTCTGAATCATTGTCATCATTCATGCCATCATTTTCAGGTTCCCAGAACATAGCATCACCAAAATCTGGCAGTGGCTCAAGTATCACATCCAGGTCCGGCAAAGGCAATATTTGAACGTCTTGACCTATACCAATATCTGTGCCAACAGCAAATTTGATGGATGGCGGACGCCATTCAATTCCCAGAGCACTGAGCCTGCGGCACTGATACATACTCTGATAAGGTTCAGGGTACGGAAGCATGCCTGTCATTTTCCACTCATGAGGCATAATAATCAAATTACTAGAGATTGTTACTTGAAAGAAATTTATGCAGGCATCGAAATCAGTAACACGCAGATGCACAACCAAAGATCATTACATACTTGAATCACATAATCTATCTTGCATATTCCTCATGTATGGAGCTAGCTGTGTCTCCTGCATCAATGGAACATTTTCAGAAATTAAATAAACACAAGGAAGAAGGAAAAGCGGGGAAAAGACCAAATGTTTGATTGAATGACACTTAATTTGACATCAGCCTTCAGGTATTCCCCCATTGATCAAACATAAAATCTTCTAATCGAAACTATACTATATGTTGTAATCTGCATATATAGCTTCCCACCTTCCCTCATAATTAAACACACACATGGGCTCACAGGCATAGTGAGACCTCAAAAATGCACAAATAAAGTAAGAGGTTAATGAACGAGAACTTTGTTGACGTGATCTCCGAGAGTCATTGTTCAGGACGAGAATCAGGTATGTTTGTCTGTTACAATTTACAACCACTATTCTGATCGATTTTTATAATCAATTTGAAGGGCATGCCATGCACGAGAATTGCTATAAAATGCGTAGTCCTTGGAATTCGAAAAAGGACTGGAGTGAGAACGCAAGTGAATCCTATGATGCTTACGGTAGTAAGAATGACAAAAATGGTATCAGGAAGGGGAATATCTCAAACAGTAACAGTGATGGCAGATATAACAGGAAAGGTCACCTGATCAACAACATTGCCATGTGTATCCTGGGTAAGAAGGCGGTAATCCCCAAGGAAAAACTGTTGAACAGGTAATTAATTACTTAGTTGAATAATATTTGGAATGTATAATCAACTATACAGATTCTGATCTGTCTTTTTTTCCTACCTGGTCATATTTGGCATCCTTATAGGACTCTCCTTCCCCGGTGTTTAGTAGGTAAATTTGTCCTACATCATCTGAGAGAACAATCGATGTTCCATCCCTAGACCAGGCAGGGCAAAGGAATAAATTCAAGCAGGGAAAAAAGAGAAGCATAAGCAAAAAAGGGCAATCAATTAGCATATATAAATGAAGCGACTTGCATTCATGAGTTCAAAGAACCAGACCAGATATAGTACTCCTTACTATATTGGCATAACGTAAGGAACTAAGAAATATTTAAAAACAGATTTATCACAAGTTTACAAAATAGAAGAAGATAGTATCGCATGACTTACTGTGAAAACTTTCCATCAACCAACTTAAAGCGTCCACCTAAGTCAAACACTCTTATAGGAGTGCCCTCCCAAATCTATGAATACATCACAATGTCAAGTCCAAAATACTTGAACTCGAATCCAAAACTTCTACAAAGAAAGTATCACAAACTTACATCCCACAATATTGCTTTCCCATCGTAACCCGCACTCATTGCCAGTCTTGGGTCGAATGGATGCACGTCCAAAACATAAGCCTGATTGATCACAGAATAAACTTTGAGTAGGAAACTTAAAATCTGACAGTAATTTGCCGGTTACCAAAAAAGAAGGAAGTGGTGCAGCCTGAAGCAGATCTAAGAAAGAATCATTTTCTCAATTTCACATTAGTTTTAAAGAATCAAATTCAAAACACACCCTATCATGATGGTATAAGGCACTAATCAAAACAATTTACAAGGAAATGCTTAGGCATTTATGCACAAATATGAGGATACATATTTTCTTTCAAATTCTAGACTGAAACCGTTTTGATCAATGTAAACAGAAATATAAGAGGTTTAGTCAAACATACAGATGCAGCATGGCCAGCCAAAGAGTGAACCAAGCTACCATCATTTGCATTCCAAACACATATTCTGTTATCTGCAGAAGTATCTTGACAGTGAATGAAGATTCTGATGTAGAAACCAACCAAAACTCTGGCATAAATAAGAATGAGCACTTTCTAATGGAAATGAGAATAGGATTAAATAGGCCAAATAACAAGATTATGTACAAAGATCAATAATTCATGAACAAATAATGAATTATTTGTAGAAAAGAAACTCATTTTCGCTAGCCTAACAACACATCTAAAGAAGACATTCATATCATATAGATCCAATTTGTCACGGTATGCATAATAAGAATTTGAATACCATCTCAAAGACGACTATATGAATTTAGGCAAACAGCAAACGACTAAAAGCACTGTTCTAAAAAAGCACATAGGCGTTGTGCACCACCTCGCCACCCCAAATAGGACCTGGGGGCCACCAAGGCAGGCTTATAATTTAGGTTTATACATGGGCTAAGCCCATATATAAACCTAATATATTAAAAGAAAAACAGAAAAGAATAATAAAAAAGCCGCAATAAACAGCCGCAAGACTCAAGAATGGATTACCCATGATAGCAGCAAGCACAAAACGATTATCCAAGCTCCAAATGATCATGTTAACCCCACGAGGAGTAGGAACGAATCTCTGACGTGGACCTCCACGAGTAGGCCGGGGAGGCATAGGAGGAGGAGGAACTTTAAGATGATATGCTCGAACCCAACGTCCAACTTTTCCCTAGAAAAAAGAAACATTTTATGATAGAATTTTCATTTGCATGTGTATGTACAAAGCTACATATACATAAGAGCTTACCCCTATTCAAAAGGGAGGCACCAAAAGTATAACAAAGATATTCAATTAATTCTATGGAAGTTAAATATTATTTATTTATAAAATGGCATTTCCATGAAACTAGAAGAACTAACATGAGATCTCCGTGATTTTGGTGCCCAAATTATTGCGCTTCCATCATGTGAGCAGGTGACAATGCTGTCGCGGTTAAACCTGGGAATGTTAAGGTTAATAAACACGCCATTCCGTTACCATCAGAACAAGTAAGCTGTGAATAGTATGTAAAAGCAGCAGCGATGAAGCATGCAAGCAATAACAGACCAGGAATTCTTAAACTTTGGAACCCTATTCTCATTCCAGGAATCAGATGGAGAAGATCGTGAAGCCACAGCGCAGCCACTGTATAGGAAAGCAGGACATTAGATAATGAAAAGGTCTTGGAGTTGAAGGGGATGACTCGCGAACCTGAACTGAACATAGTTGACATCACTTCCATGTCCAGTTAGAGTATCAATCTCATGAATTGGTTGGTCAGGATCATCTATAATCGGTCTACAAGCATTCCAGACCTAATAACAAAAATATTGAAATATTTTTCCGATTTGAGTTTACAATAATTTACCTATCATGGCAAAAAGAGCAGTGGAAGATCACCAACAACTTAAATGCAATGGCAAAGGAAGATCACGCATAAGGAAAAATTTAGGAAAAGGTAGGACACAGTTTACACAAAAAATAAATTGGTGCTTGCTCAAGTAAGAATTTGGCAAGCTTTTGTTATTCCATCTCACACTAAGGAAGCCTAAGCACACAGTTTAAGACGATAGACATGATTCAGGAATGCTATCTATTATACCCTAGCTAAAGTATCAGAGCTCCCAGTAACGAAGACAGTCCCATTGGCATTGTATGCACAGCACAATATTTGATGACACTGTGAAGCAGTGCTAGGTGGCGCACTAGCTGACGGAAGATTACTCGTTGTCCCTGCACCAGAGTCAGGCATATGTAAGCCCATATGTCTTTTCAATCATCAAGAAGTATGGAATGAAAAGAGACAAACTGACCAACAGCATCATCTGTGGGCTTTGGTATGTAAACACGTGGACGTGAATGGGAGTATCTAGCATCCCATACCCGACATGTACCATCATCAGATGACCTATAAATGTGAAAATGTTATAGATCGGTTACCATCTTATATTAAAAGAAAGAAAAGAGTTCCATTATAAGTAGATACGAGGAAAAGGAGACAGCATTCAGTACAAAAGGTCTGAAAATTTGATGAATCTACAGTCTTATGATCAACGCAATTGGAACACATGCCCACTGTATATTTCATATTGAAATACAACAATAAGCAGCAAACGAAAAATTCTTGTAACTCAGAACTATTTCTCCAAAAGCTACAGTGGTTTACCCACTCAACTATTCTCCGCATCTCATTACACTCCCTGACAAAAATATATTACATCCGGAATAATCACCTACAGCTGCATTAATAATCTCTGCATGAAGATATTTGGAGAATATGATTGCTTTCCACATAATTGCCAATTGCAACTCCGTGTGATGTCTAATTCTCAGGGGTCCATAGTTCTACGCATGTTATTATATTATCAAACTCAAATATGAAACCTAGACAAACACTGAGATTGCTACTTTCGTTGCAAATAAAGAAGAGAAGATGTTCGCATCAGACTAACCTTACATTATCCACCCAAAAAACATTAATTCTTACCCAAAGAAATGTGCTTATCAACATGCCGTGGCTTCAGTAAGATAACAAGAATAGAGACCCTAGAGATCAAGAAATTATGAAGGTAATGTAACAAGAACTCAAATATTACCTAGTTTCAATGTTGTAACTCTAAACCCGTGATCACGTAAGAGAGAGAGCAAGTTTGAAATTTGACGATTATTCTCTTTAAACATATTCGTGCAGAATTGGCTAGTTTTAAATTCAACATAATCGTGAAGTTCAATAGTATGGCCTTCAGTGTTATGATTCAGCGTCCGTCATAGCTGCCAACCCCCTAAGTGAGTTAGATTCTTAAGACTGTTCCCAACATGAAAGAAAAGAGTACCTATAATCACGGAATCAAGGTAAAGGCAAAAACAGATGTTAAGACAGCCATTGCATTAACATCTCCTTTCTTTTTTGAATTTGTATTGAGCACGAAGAGTTGACTTCGAAAATATTTCAAAATTCTGGGAAATATTCCTAGGAATCAGAAAAGCAGAAACTACTTGCAACATGAAAACACACACTGGTGGAGTGAAAATAACTGTCATGTACGAACTTAAGTCATCACGTTATCTGTCTGCACAGTCTAAATCCTTGGTCACATCTAGTTTGATACTCACGATAAGAGCTGATAAAAAGCACTTGGCCGGTGACTCGGACTAAAAGCAATGGCAGTAACGACTCCGGTATGTCCACGAAGAACTGAAATAGGATACCCATCAGGGAGGCGCCACTGCAAACAAAAATTTCCAATTTTTGAAAAGCTACAGGATAGAGAATCCTATGTTTAATGGAAAATAATCTTACAACACGAATCGTAAAGTCATTTGAAGCTGATGCTACTGCAGCATTATTGGAACTGACAGACAAATCTGTAATGTCACCCTGGTGCACAATTTCAAGGAGAGAGAGAATATCGCATGTGTCAATAACATTAAAATCACAGTTTCGAACTATCCCAATTAATGAGTTGCGTGATATCCAAATTGCACCATTGTAAACTTACTTCATGTCCGCGGCAGCTTGCTAGGCAGAATGCAGTTTCCATAGACCAAATCTTGACCAAACGATCATCAGATCCGGTAATCACATAGCTACCAGAATGATCAAATATCGCTACAAATTTGAAGCAATTGTGTCATAAGACAACCCACTGATGCATCATGTATATAGGACTTAACAAAGTTCCGCAGCTTGCACACAGTCCCGAACAAGCAGGAGAAAAAGAATTGGAAATTGGTGGCCTTACTTAGACAGAGCCTCCTCTAAAGAGCAAACTGTTCTTCTTTTAGATGGTAGATAACCCATATCAATTTTAATTAATTTGCAGTAAAGTGCAACATTATCAATACTGAATAGACATTGATGAATGGATGCAAAGAGTTGAATGAATTGCTCAAAATTCAGAGGTAAGAGTGTACCACAATACACAGCGTCTCTATGCCCTCTTAACTTTTTCATATTTTGCATCTTTAGCACCATGGATGATGGTTTAGCGATGGTATAGCATGCGAGCCGTATAGATGGAGCGCGATGATGCCTTGGAAAGCCACCTCCAATTTCTCTTAATCTAAGGCCTCTAACCGAATCAACTTGCTTATGAGGCCACCGAAGGTAATGCTTTGGCGTCTTCATTTGATTATTTCCTCTATTTTTGTCACCTGCAAAGCATTAAAAACTTATATCAAAATTATTCATTAGACTAAATCTTTTGCATATTTGTAAGTACTGTGGATTGGGTCTTTATTGCTCCTGGGGTGTGAAAAGGGGGCAGAGTGCTTGCAAGAGTTTTAAAGGAAAAGGAAATACAATACTGACAATAAATCTAGGCAACAGAAAATGAACTACTCGCTGCGTTAATTAACCATGAAAATGCAGAGGAAGCTAGAAAAATCTACACATCTCCGTCTAATTTCTAACACACATTCCTAACAGAAGACAAAATCTGAACGAAACATAATGGTGCCATTTCAACGTACTCACATAATGATTTCGTGACCATGGAATATAGGAAACATTTTTATCATTTTGAATTCTTTAATAAAATGGATAATCAAAGTTCTTTAAGGGCGCTAGGCAATCTAGTGATCAATCCGCTCTTATATTTTACAGTATGAACTGCGTGATTAGAAATTGCAATCTTCCATGAGGGGTACAACGGTGCAAGATGGCACCTCTTCGATTAAGAAACTAGAAAGCACTGTAATTTTTAAGGGATATAAAAAGAAACAATATGATCTCATCATACATGATAACAGAGAAAAGGACCCGGTTCCAAGTAGTGTAGGAACATCCGCAGCTGTTGGTATGGTTTTCCCCATGATGCACCGTAAGGGAGGAGACATCATCAGCATTAGTTGTTTGAGAAGCCTTACCAGGTGGTCCTTTCTAATGTGGGAGTACCTGTTAAGAATATGAATAAGCAGCCAAACAACAAGAAATGGTGTGAAAGAAAAACCAAATTAAAGGGGTGCCAAGCAAGTGCGTGTGCAGTCTATGACATTATAAATTTGCTACGATCTAAATATAGCATCATCCTTTAAAAGCTGGATCACATAACATCCCATGCCGGTGTGATAGGTACAGGAAAATTCAACTTCACAGCAGTTTGCTCAAAGGAAAAATCAGAATCAGACAAGTATGGAAATTAGTAAAGGCAACAAGCAGTAGCCAGTATAATCAGAAGGATTATGGCCAAACCAAAAATCTGTATCAGATGGAAAGCAACAAATCTGGAGTATAATTTTATCGTTACCTTCCAACCAAACTGTCATAACTCAGAGGAAAGGAATTCCCATCATCATTTTCCATGCATCCCACACCATCCCGCGAATGGAAAGCATGATATCTCCTAGGTAAGAGTTTGTGTTCCAAGAGTTCCGTGCAAAGTTGCTGAAATGTCTTTTGGCATGGCCCAGAAGATAGAAAATGCAAGATCAAAAAATAAATTTCATTAAGGTCAACATCAACATCCATGGAAGAATCATAATCTGCAGGTTCCTCATTATCTCGCAATTGGGCCTTCCCCTGAATTTTATTTACAAAATTTACTGAACCCGCGCTCACTGGAGGTGGATTACTACATAAGTTATGTTTTCCAAGATCCATGTGTGATGCTAAACCTGAGGAACGATAGAATATTCTTTCAGATATATTTCCCAAAGAAAGGAATATTGAATGGTTTGCAGAGTAGAAACAATGAATAAAGGATAAAGATGAGAGCAATAAAGATAAAAGGAATTCATATATATTGATTAATATGGCATATAAACAGGTAGATAAATCTGGATAGGTAAATTTTTACGGAGTTTGGCCACAATGTTTCCACAGAATCATCAAATGGAGGCAACAAAAGATAATGAAAATTATAGTGAAACTAAAGATATGTCCCTGAGTTTCTTTGTTTATCAAATTTTAGTTTACTACTTTACTCCATTAAGAAAGCTAAAATCTCCCAATTAACAGTAATCTCCATTAAGAAAGATTAGACGTGGACGTAGTTAAAGGCAAATAGACCAGCATAACATTGTAGCTGCAGTTCTCTTTCAAAACACAACCTATTGACTGTACAATGTAATTCTAGGATGCGGGATATAAAAAAGTTGAAATTCTATGTCCTAACATTTACAGTTCATTATAGCTCTGTACATCAAAATTCAAAGCAAATAACAAATTTAGCAAATTTGGCCAACATGATTTTACTTTTACAACAATGGGAGTCCTTGATAAACAACTCCAGTAGTAAGTAGTTATTTAATTTAAATGTACTACAATGATCCACTCAGAAACAAGACTGTCAGCTGTCTATTTCAAATGCTCCTTAATCCAGTAAATCAATAGAATAGCAACCTAAAGAATTTTGCGTATTCCACCCCCACCCTACCCAAAAAATATAGTACCGTAAGGATGTAAACTCGAAATCAATCAAATATAACCTGTTCTTCGTTTATAGATGCAGGTAAACAAACGAAAGCTACCTCGAGTAATTCTGTTTGTTACATCCGCCCCGTTACTAGACGGAAACCCGGTACTAAAAACAATCACAATTCTTTATCCTTCAATTGCCAAGACGGGAATAGAATTCAGTCGCATGCATTTCAGATCGCGTAACCCCGCATTGAGGAGAAAAGCGGAAGAGAATGGAGGCAAGATGGGTGCGCCGGTGGGAAAGGGGGCGGGGGCGGCCAAATTAGTTGGAAAAGAAAGAAATAAATTTGACATGATGCGAAGGAGATTTGACTGTTCAGTACATGATTTTATCCCATTCTATGGTTGTCAATGGGGTTATAATCGTCCATATACCCCTTTCCCGACGAACTTAAGTCTGGGCTAGAGGGAAACTGAGCTAAGTCGTTAAGCTAGAGATAAACTGAGCTAAGTCGTTAAGCTAGAGATAAACTGAGCTAAGTCGTTTAAATTTGGACATATTTCAGTTGACGTGGAAATAAAAACTACTTTCTAATTCGAATATCATCTGTTTAAAAACTACTTTCGAATTATACATTTTTATGGGGCATAAATTTATCATTAAATGTTACATTCATGTTTACTAAACAAATAATTGAATTTGTCCGGTAGACGAATTATATTCCAAAATCCGTAACATTTTTAATTTTTTGAAATTTTTAATTATATTTCAAAATTCATAACATTTCTAATTTCTTGGCATTGCAACGCATAAAAAAATACCCAATAAATAGCATTTTATATTTTTTTTATTTTTTTAATAAATAGCATTATATGCACAATACAAGGCAACTAAACATGACCAACCTTTATCTTTAATTAAATTATATAAAATTGTTATCGCAACTATTTCAATTCGGGGAAATTATGTATATGATATGAACCTTAGACTTTTGCGCATTAGCTTGACAAACCCCACTTCAGACGATATTTGCTTTGGAGATCGATTTAGAAAGTATGTGCATTGAATTTACGACACATTTCAATATAGTTTTGTTGTACACATTTTCTCAATTTTTTATATTTAGCATACGTGCATGTGAGTTCGTATAGGCAATGTTGTAGTTTACGTATGATATGAATGAACCTAAATGAATTCTTAATAGAGTTATATCTCCGTTTGACAATTATTGTACAAACAGAGTTACATCTGTACAATCTCAAAAGAAGTTGTATGAGATCAATGAACAATGAGGTTACCACATCTACCCGTGGGTTCCGTAAGAATTGGAGAAAGCACCAAGCAAGTGCATAGGTTCGAAAAAGTAACTATAGTTTAAGTCGTAGTCATCGTTAGCAGCTGTTTGCAACAGCTTATGTAAGCAGCTTATGGAGGTTTGCTTTTGCGGTGCAAAAGTTATTTTGGGCTATAATCCAAAAGCATGGGAGAAAATGCTTCTGCGATAGAAAAGCAGGCGGTGACTTTTTTAAAAATAAACAAAATACATATATAAGACCATATTATTCTTGAAAATTATGTATATAATTAAAATATATCATTTTAATCGAATTGTAAAGGTAAAATTGAACTTTTCTTATATAAATATAAAAAAACTAAAAACATTTGCAAACACTAAGATTATTTTTTGAAGCACCACAATTTTTGAAAACACACTAATTTTTTATAAATCACTTTTTTTTTAATTTTCTTTATTGAAAAGTGTTTTGCAAAAGTAGAAGCATTTGCAATGATACTTAGTATTCCTGAAAACTTAGGTACAATTGGCACGCCCACAAGGTTTACATGTATAGGTCTTTTTTTTTAACATGGATAGTAAAGCTAAAAAATCGCGGTGCCACCACCCCGCACCACCGTGGGGCAGCTAACACCATATCCGCCGTTGCACCACGCGGTGCACCAGGGCACCGGTTTCCGACGAGGAACCAGGGTTGGGGGCGACGCAATTGGGTTCCCGACGAGGAACCAGGGTTGTCAAAATAAGAAATCAAGGGCAGAGGGTGGAGGCCGGAGGGAGGACTGGGCAAAAAAAATTTAATAAAAGAGCACCGATGGAGAAGACAATGAACAGTAACTCCGATGCCGGCGCCCCAGTGCGGAAAATTCTGCACCGCGCACCACCAGTGCGGCCAGCTCTAATGGATAGGATGTTACAAAGCTAGTTTTACTGTGACTACATAAGTTTCAAGCTTTCGGAAATTAGTTGTCTGCGGCTAACAATTCACCATTCTTGCATGCCCTAACTCGTCTTAAACATCGATGAAACGTATGTCAAATGTGTTTGGATGGATCTGCCATACGTTCAACGCGGCATACTCCTCTAAGCACTCTTTCAACTGGGCTTCACTGTATCCCTGTTAAGATAGAACGACACGGGCATTAGAAACCGAAAAATGATAAGTGAAAGGAAAACATGTGAAGGAAAAACCAAATGAAGGAATACGAGGTTTTTATCTACGCAAGTTACTATCGTGGTTAAGTTATTTCGAATTAAATTAGGATTCTGCACACAAACCTTTCTCGAGATCCAGTTGAGGGCATGAGCATAGCTCACATCCATCCTGTTCACTCTCGCAGCTTCATCGCGCAAGATTGAATAAATATCAGAGATTGCATCCAAACCAGATCGTTGCCGGTCATCCGAGTACAGAGAGAATTTCGACATTTGCATTAGCCGAAGTGCCTCATCAACATCACTCTGAACAACAGATTCAGAGAATCTCAGTCTTGCAAGAGCCTGAAATAGCAAAAATGTTCTGTTGAAACATCACTCAATTGCAATTTGTCAGTGCTAGATCAAATGAATGGCCATTGTGCATACTGCTTGAGTGAAAACAAGATCGAAGATCGACAGTATATAACTGAAAAATGATAATCAAGAAACATAGATGTATCTTTGGTTTATCAAAGAGAAAGTAAACTCACCGCTGATATTCTCAGTATGCTTAGTAGAGTTCTAACAGTTGTATAGGAATGGGGGGTGTTCGACTTTGCCTCTTCCTGCCTGATACTGGAATATGCACTAGCTATATATTCCGACAACTCTCGTGGTACAACGGGAGACAGTTTCCTTGTAGCTGAAATGTATGCCCTGGAAGTCATGATAAGGATCCAAGTAAGAACATCCTACTCAGGCTATCAGGTTAAGACACATATATTGACACATTTGTGGCCAATATATACCTAAGGAGATGAGGTTCAATGGGAGTAAATCCAAGATCTGGAGATTCTTTAGCCTGGTGGACATGGAGAACATGCCGTGCCATTTCAAGATCAGTATCCATATCTGCTCGATCGAGGATCAACCACAACAGATCAAACCTTGATAAAAGGGCAGGAGGGAGATTAATATTCTCTGCAGGCGTTCTCCTTAAATCGTATCTTCCCCTTCAGATAAAAACATAGAAATATTCTTATTTAGAACATACTAGAGTTGGCTAATGGTGACTAGATCTAGCATATATCAGGTTCATTGCAACAGTGAACAAGAATCAATGACTATGCGAGCTTATGAACCATGTACCAGGCTGGATTAGCAGCTGCAAGAACAGCAGTCCGTGCATTAAGAGAGGTAGTGATGCCAGCTTTAGCTATGCTGACAGTTTGTTGCTCCATGACTTCATGTATTGAAGTACGATCTGACTCGTCCATTTTGTCGAACTCATCAATGGCACATATACCCATGTCTGCCAGAACCTGATACAAGCGATGCAGGTAATAATAACCCTTATATGAAAGCAAGAAATACAGAAGGCACTAATAAAACATGCTCTCACCAGAGCTCCACCTTCTAAAACCATTTCATTTGTCACGGGATCCTTCTGAACAGCTGCAGTCAGACCAACTCCACTGCTTCCTTTGCCAGTTGTGTACACACCTCTAGGAGCAATATTGATGATGTGTTTGAGAAGCTGGCTTTTTGCTACACCTGGATCGCCCATCAAGCATATATGTAGGTCTCCTCTAATCTGCAATATCGTAATGACAGTTATTGATCGAACACATGCAATCGGAATAAGATTTCTAAACTGATAATAGGTTATCTAATTAGGTGAAGAACAAATGTAAAAAAAAAGGTTATGAAGAGGTAAGTGGGGAAAATAAATAAAAAAAATTGATATCTTAAGTTCGAAAATATGGAATTATGATTTATATATAATTTCTTCATTTATTACCTTCATTCCATCCTTCAGCTTTCGATGAGGGGCACCGACAAGGAGAAGAAGAAGTGCCTTCTTAACATCTTCATGCCCAAAAATCTCAGGTGCCAATGAGCGAGCCAATTTATTATAGATATCACCATCCTCACCTAACCTAGTAATTTGCTCTTCTTCATCCTCTCTCAATTCATATCTACATTCAGAATAAAATAATCAGTTTGTCACACAAATACAGTTCATTCTATTCTATGCTTCGTAGATGTGAGATACAAGTTCAGGTAGGATCACTGGCAAACTGGATATGTTAAAGCCTTTGGCTTGACAGAATGTAAAGTAACAAACTTGGTAAGAACGCCAAATACAAAAAACATCCTCACTCTTCGTATTTTTTCTTGAAATGATTGATAGACATGGCTTCCAAGTACGTATCTGCAATTAAACCAGCTCGCATTGCCTTAAACCCAGTGTATGGTATTGGAAGAAATATTCCGGAGAGCTCAATGATGTCTCCAGGAGATACCTGCAGTACCAGTATGGTGGTCAGTGAAGAGATAATCTAGAGATGACACTCTACACCACTCCATAGAGAATCATTTAAGTAACTTAGAACAACTGAGATGAATCACAAACCTTCCTGGTAAGCTCTCCCCGGAAATGAACAGTCATTGTCCTAGGGATGTGTCCTTTTGGTACATGTTCAGCCAGCTCTTGAAGTTTGGCCTGAAAACAAGAGCATCATAAGAAATGAACTCTATAACATACACTAGTCTTGTGGAAAAACTCATAATTATTGGGTACATCTACAATCAGTTTGTTAATAAATTTTTGCGACAAAAAAATCATTAATGCAAACCTCCTGAAACTTCAGAAATTTTGATGCCCGGAGTTGGGGAATAAGGTTTCCTTTAGCCTGATTTGTTCTACATTGCTGAGATGGACAGTCAAATAAAGGCATGTACACTCGAGAAGTCACTTCCTGAGTCATAATATCAGATACTCAGTTGAAAGATACGAGGCATAAGTATGATAATATCATCATTAAGTGATGTTAATGAGTAAAATGGACCTGGTAGATCTCAAACCCACACTCTTCACATGTGTAGACAGCAACCTGCATTAGTGGCTTGACATCTGAGCATCGCGTCACAATACCTGACACTCTCACAAGGTGTCCTATATGCGAAGCTTTGACCTCTCTAATTGTGGAATGTGGCCTCCCTTTTGAAGATGCTTTGACATACACTTCACTAGTCCACATAAAAAGAAAGTATAACTCTCGCCTTTCATATTAGTTTTTTCACCGTTTCAAGAACCAGGTATTTACCATTTAGTTTACAATACATTAGAAACTAACTATACTTATACAACACCAACAAATAAATGAAATTAAAGGAAGTGCAAATTAAAGTCACACTCCACTTCAGTCTTTAACAGCTTGCCATCTCATGTTACTATGTGAAATATGAATGCCTGGGATTCTAAATTTAACAATTTATTCTAATTGGTAGTGATTGATCATTTTAATTTGCGGCGTCACTTTATCAAACAACAGAGTCTCAATACAAAAAAAAAAAACAGGGTTTCAATACTTCGACAGAATCTTACTAAAATCTTTTAATATCAGGAGGCATCTTTTTTTGAGTGTCGGAGCCGCCAGCATTCTCAGTTTCTTCATCAATCCTCTGGGTCATCAAAATGTCATAGTCGTCATCCAGAAGCACCTCTGTTGGTTCGGGTAGAATTTCATCAATCGCATCAGCAAATATTCCAATATACCGTCGCGTGTTTTCTGTCACTCGCCTCAGAAATTCTTCATCCAAGTCCCTGTACTACATATCCACAAAACAGAGAGATATCTTAAATAAAAACTGCTCCTTCAGCTCGGTTAGATGAGGTACGAACAAAAGACACGGTTGTCAGAATTTACGTTAAGCAAGTCTTCAAGCTCGACCTGGATTGCCTTCGTTTTTCGATTGGCCACATCTTGCTGGAGATTGAACGACACAATCAGTGAGAATCAACAAAATACTTGATAAAATTACAAAATTTGTCCCTTTCCCTTTGAAATATCTCAAATGCACTAGAAAACAGATAAAAATCTCACCAGGATATTCATGTACTTAACTTCACCATTCGGATCCGCGAAATGTTGGAGGAAATCTTTCGCAATTTCTGATTCAAGGAAAATCAAATGTTGATAGTTGCCAAAAGCACTACCGAGGCATAAATATACTTACACATCCCGAAAAAAAAAAATGGAGCATGACATGCCGTCACCTGTGTCTCTTTTGAAGTCCAGTTCATTCATGTTTCCGCCGTCGTGACAACCTACTGGAGAGCTTTTGCGTATTTTTGCGCGAAATGGAGAAGAGGGAGAGAGTATTGAAGCGAAATTCCACTACTTGGCGCCAATTAGGTTATAGATGGAGTTTTTTGGCGGGAAATAAGAGGTCAATAAATTGCAATCAACCCCTCTAAGTTTCATATATTCGCGAGTCTTGATTCAGCAGAAAAGCCTCTATCATCATATTTAGGGGTGAGTATGGGGATATTGGTTCCGGGATTAGGCAATCCCGGGACTGTGCCGATAACTAACGGGACAGAAATTAGGTTTTAGCATACCTAATTGCCAATGGCAATATCTCCGGCGACTGCGACAGTGACGGTCGACGGACAATAACAAGAGATGAGACGAGAACCATGAGGTGAGGACTGAGGTAGGGCTAGATTTCTGCTTGTTACGGGGTTTAGTCTGTGACTCTGCGGAAGCGGAACCTGAACGAAACGAATGACTTGTGAAATTGAAATCTGATTTCTCTTCTTTGGTTAGGGATTTGAGGATTTCACATTTTGAATTTTTTTTTATAAAAAATATATCTCGTTATTGGGATATCGGGATATCCCGATAGAAAATAGGGTTATCCCAATCCCGTCCCGGTAATAATCGGGAACGGATTTGCAGTCCTAATATCGGTTCGATACCAGTATTTCTTACCGGTATCGGGCGTAACGGGCCGGGATCCCGATAAGCCCGATTAGCCCAATAATCCCGGTCCCAATTGCGCACCCTTAATCATACTTCTTTCTCGATCATTTATACCAAAAAAATACTTGTTTCTCGATCAAAAGAACCAGGCAAATTTTTTTCAACACAAATTAAACATTTAATCGTGTTGAATATTACATGAACTATCATACCATTGTCCCAATCCCACACCTAGCTATCCATATAAACGACAAACACTTAACCAACATTTGAACGGAGGGCGACTGGTCACCGCTTAGGCGACGGTCACTATCTTGAACAGAAAATGAAATCAAAATATATTACGAGTTCCGAAATTATCATGAGAGTACAACAGAATTAAATCGAATGAAGGTCCAATTCCAGCACCATGATCGAAGAATCAACGCCATGCAGTTCAATCCACATATTTGATTCCCATGTCAATAGAATAGAATAGCTATTGTCCGGAAATCAGATCCTGGATGATTTTACAATACAAGAATATAGTTTCCCACTTTCATGAGTATCTTGTTACTTGTTTTATGCATATCCATCCCACTTCTATTCTCAACACCTGTTTAGTTGACATTGTAGAAATCAACACCATCTGATGAATTAGCCTCGCAGTATTTTTGCAGCCGTCTATCAGTTTCCCAAAGATGATCTTCTCTTGAGCTTCAACGATGTCTCGAATCTTGAGAAGTGGAAGACAATAGTCATTCCCCAAGTACGAGTCTGCCATAAGATAATATAAGATGTAAGAGAGCGTAGAACAAAACACTGCATGAGCTCCATCCAGTTAGGCATGTACTTGATTTTGGCATCTATGGGGCATTTGGGCAC
The DNA here is from genome assembly GCA_025802335.1 of Pinguicula primuliflora. Lineage (NCBI taxonomy): Eukaryota > Viridiplantae > Streptophyta > Magnoliopsida > Lamiales > Lentibulariaceae > Pinguicula > Pinguicula primuliflora. Next base: position 295,334 of record JAOYMZ010000001.1, read on the forward strand.
TTGATAGATAAGATAAAAAGATGAGTATTATTTGCAATTATATGAGACACTTACTTTGTTGGAAAAAAGTCTCTTGGCAACTTTATATCAACTAATTTAAATAGGAATATGGACTACAATCAATCAATTTAAACTTAAATTTTAATGAAGTTAGCTCACTTTCCTAATTAAATTAAATCACACACGCGCAACTGGGCATATGCAACCTGAGCCCACAGTGGCGCCATACCTGTTTTCTAATATGCTTCAGAGCGGGCGGTCTAAGGCTCAATATTGTTTCCTGAGGAAGTGTGGAGTGGATTAGCCCAAGGGGCCCTTGGGGAATTTGATCCAATTTGGACATTGTTTCAGGTGATCTCAATAATTATTTCCGAGTTACTCGTAATTGTTTTGACGAAATCTCGAGTATTGATCTAATAATGGGAATTGACCCAATTGTACATTATCCGTATGGTAGGTTTAACTAGTTGGACTTGACGCTTGAGCAACTCTAAATTAACTAAGTCAAATAGTAACATGGCTTACAATCAATCTTAAGGTTAAGATTTTAATGGTCTTAGGTCATCTTGCTAATTAAAATAAGCCACACACACGCACACTTAACTATAGCATACTTAACTATAGATGATAAAACAACAAGACATTTGAAAATGATATAGTGACGATCCAACAAGAACAAATTTCGACAAACAGAGAGATAATCCCTAGCAAAATTTGAAGCAAATTCAGCTGCGAATTCTAGTGATCTCCTAATTAAAATAAATACATATAAAGAAGTTCACTCGTGCTACTACCATCCCAAGCCTACCTATAGAATCGGTTGTTGCGGAGGAGTAATAAGCATAGCCCTTCGAGCCGCGGCCGCTCTCGGTTGCTCCAATCGGCACAATGTTGCACAATCACATCGCATTGATTCTACCAACAATTCGTGTTTGCCAAAATGGTGAGGCGATTTCACTACGAGGCAATGAGCAGAGCAGGTGAGAAAGGGAGTCTATGTTTAAAGATGTGATAAAGTGATTCAAGATTTATAGCAGACAGTAAACAAAAAACTCCAGGAAATTCAAGATTTATAACCGACAGTAAACAACAAAC
>JAOYMZ010000001.1:306759-319677 GCA_025802335.1 Pinguicula primuliflora
TACGTTTGTTTGTTACTTTCTAGCAATTGATCTTTAATATTTTCCACAGCAACAAACCAGCTAGGCACTGCTCTATATATAAGAGGAGTATCAGATCTCCAACAAAAAGGATAGCTATGAGTGAAGCTTCCAGATTTTACGAGTCTTCCTTTCTCTTTCACTGTTTGGATAATATCTTTGTCCGCATCCTTGACATAGCGCTTGCTAAATTCAACAATTCTCTCCGTAAAACAGCCATCATCATCCACCGCTACAACAAGGTTTTCACCTTTGTTAATTATGCCATTCTCCAAGCAGACACGGTAATCATCTTCACCAAAAGCAGGAGCACAATGAACAATGCCAGTACCGCTGTCATCAGTTACATAGTCATCGGCAACAACTTTAAATGCAACATGAGAGTAGTCATTGAAGTAAGCAAACAAAGGGACATATTTTCTGCCGACCAGTGAATCCCCAGAGAATTTATTCAATATTTCATAAGTCTCAACATTCTTAGCTTTGCCACCACCAGACTTGGGCTTCGAATTTGAATTATCTGAATGGCCAATAGCTCCATCAGATAACCCTTTCTTTGCCTTATCAACAGGAAGCTCTGACAAACGTGACTCGGCAACCACATAGACTTTCCCATTGGACTTGTTACGTACTTTAACATACACAAGATTGGCATTGACGCAAAGGGCCAGGTTGCTAGGCAACGTCCAAGGTGTTGTGGTCCACGCTACAAAACTTGCATCGTCTGGGTCATCAATTACAGGAAAACTTACCATTACTTCAGGATCCGGAACATCCTTATAGTTGGCATTGGCTTCAAAATTAGATAATGGAGTTTTACAACCGGTACTGTACGGCATAACCTGCAGAGGTAGCATAAACAAAAAGCACATTTATTGCCAGTTGATAAAGGTTAAAATATAGAAGGCAAATCACCCCAACGAATCCATAAGCGTTCTACACTGTTTATATCCCGTTTCTGCATACAGTGATAAATGTTCCATTCCATACCACCAAAGTTCAATTCCTTCTTCCAAAGAGATAGAAAATCATATAAAATTATAGGACGGTCACATAGAGAGAGTTTTTATAAGGTCAGCACGATATGATTTAACAAATTTATTGCATTCCATTTTTCAGGAAGTAATTCATTCTCTGTAGATTGTTAAAGCATAAATATAGTGGAAACGCCCCTGAATAGCAGTTGGCTATTCAAGTCACAAAACATTGAGCTCACAATAAAATAACGATTCAAATATGTTTTTAGCCAAGTGATGCTTCAATACCAACAATACAACCTTTATACTTATGTTGCTCCTCTCTATAAATGACTCGGTAAGACTCCACTACACTATAGCATACATCTCCTTTGGCCTCCAAAAATCATTTAAAGCATTCAGCTGAAGCTCTCAAGTTCATAAGTTAGACGTAGAAAGAAATCAAACCTTGAAACCTTTATAGACGAGGCCTTTCTGAAACAACTGAGCAAAAACCCACCATACAGACTCCATGAAACTTAAATCCATGGTCTTGTAATCGTTTTTAAAATCAATCCACCGTCCCATTCTCAGCACAGTTTTCTCCCACTCACTGACATACCTCTGCACAATCCCCCTGCACTGTTCGTTATAATTGCCAATTCCCATATTGATCACCTCCTCTCTACTCCTAATCCCCAATGCCGTATCAATCTCATGCTCCACGGGCAACCCATGACAATCCCACCCGAATCTCCGGGTCACATGATGGCCGGTCTGCGATTGATACCGGGTCACAATATCCTTAATCGTGCCGGCCAAAATATGTCCATAATGAGGCAGGCCGGTGGCGAACGGTGGACCATCGTAGAAAATGTACTCCGGGAAATGTTTGGTTCGCTCAAGCTGCGTTTTGAAGGCATCAATCTCGTCCCACCATTTGAGTATCCTTGCTTCTTGGGTGGGGAATGAAAAGTATTTTCCCTCACAAACGTCCTCCATTGAAGGATGATGGACAACCGCAACGCCACAGATGGGTGACGGCTCGGGGCTTTGGTGTGCGGTTCTGAAACCGAAGATGGACAATGGTCTGGAGCAACTGAACCAACGTAATTACAAAACAAAAAAAAATATTTTATTTATATTATATGAATAGTTAAAATTACCGTTCAATTGGTAATTGGACGCATGAGAACTTTTTAGATCAAAATCTTATCACCTCATTAATCATGTTAGGTTCATAATTGTAATTGTGATCGTTGATTCACAACACAATTATAGGGATTGTAATTTTAGAACTAACATCATTAATCTGATTATAAGATTCTGAATGTGAAAATTTTTCATGGAGACATGAGGTTTCTATAAAAATTAGTGTACTAGAACGCCACTTGTGCTCTATTTTTTTTTGTAAGGCATGCATTTTTATGAATATTTATTACTTAATCTGAATCTTTTTTCCCGCCTCAGAATATTTATTTCTTCCTTTTCCACTAGTGAGACGAAGTCGCATTGATTGAATCGGTTCTAATTTTTGCTGAAAAGTGAGCGACGAATAGACCTTAGTAACCCACCTATTGGGACCCGCAAGAAGCTGGGTTTCTTTCCTTTTGTTCGTCAGAATAGTTGAAAAAAAACAATAATGATACATATACATAATTATGTACAACTAATAGAATGTGTAAATGTGTCATTGTAATTGGAACCACACATATTTTATTGTTGCATCATTCAACATGTACGCATCATATTAATTATACATAATTATGTTCACTAAAATTATTTACATGTATTATTATTAAAAAACCAGTGGCATTCTTAGGCCAATAATTGATTTATTTATTTTTTCGTACAAAGGAAGCCAAAGGCAAAGCAGAAAAAATAAAAAATTATTGAAGTATTCCGCAATCCCCTCAGGGTGGTTCCCGGTAGCGATGCTCGTGTACAGGCAGGTTGGACATTGTGCCCCGACTGGTGGAACTTGATTGAACTTCAAAGCCTTCGTGCAACCTTGGGGATCCAGATACTCTATACTACCATCCCCCTACACCCACACCCACACCCACACCCACCCACACCCACACCACACCCGGGTGCAATAAGGTGGATCCCAATCGTACAGTGCTTAACGGGTTATCTCCCGAGCCTGGAACCATGGCTTGGACTCTAAGAAAATCTGGAATGCCCAAGAAATATTGCATGCTAATAGAAGTATGAAATAAGGCTGATTTAACCATGCAATCCCCTTCCTGATTCATAACGCGTGAAACATGCTTAACGGGATCCATGCTACATTGTTGGAGTAGAACACAAATCTTACGTAGAAGTTCCTCATTTAGAATATCACGTGAGGAACTTGAGATCAACTGTGCAATGAGTTTACTATCCGTACGTAGTAAAACCTTGCGAACACCTCGTGCATGAAAGAGTTCAAGGCCATGCACTATAGCCCAGAGCTCTGCCGAAATAATCGAGTAGGTGCTAATTAACATTGAGAAGCCTGCAATCTAAACATCTTGCTTATCGCGAAAGACAATTCCACATGCAGCTCGACTTGTCCTCCTGCATACAAATCCGTCCACATGCAGATAGAAGTCGTAGGCTCGTCGGGCAGGCTCAACAATTGCTAGGTGATCAAACGTGCATATGGGTGTAGGCCTGGGAACAATATTCTCACCTTCAAGGCCCACCGCTCGTCTAACTCCCCTATAGTAGGCCCGAATTGCAATGATAAACCTAGAATCCGATATGACTTTAGCTTGGAAGATTTCCTCATTTCGATTCGTCCATAGTTTACACCTTAATATATTGTGTTAAATATATCTAACGAAAATTTTCTAGTTTTGTAAAAGAAACAACCTCCTCCGGATGTGCAATATGGCGGATGTTATGACCTTCTCTTTTAATGTATTTATTATTTCTGTGTATTAGAGAAATATGATTAATAAGATAATTATATTACAAAATTTGTAGTAGGACACCTTTCAATGCAATAAATGCCATACAACTAGCAAAAGTGCCCTCAAAACTAAACTATTTTTCATCTTCTGAATCTGACACAATCAAATGTTCTTAATCCTTGGAGTCTGGGATAACCTCATTTTCTTTATCTTCAGAATCTTTTACAACCAAACTTTTGTAATCTTCATAATTTTCGTCTGCATTGTTGGTTACCTGATTAACCTCATCATCATCCGATGAATAAACTTTGTGAGCCGAGTCATTCATTCATGCATATAACCCATTATACCCACTTGAGGACCGGAAGTCATCACACGGATAGTCAACTTTACAAAACTCATTACATATATTATTGTTTCGATAGGGAATCTACTTTCTCGGAGGCATATTAAAAAAAACTAGTACAATCGTAAGGTGATCGAAAGTAGAATTTATAGGCAAGATACTACCCTTTAGACGGGTGGTGCTTTACCACTACCGGATTTTCTAGAAATCCGGTAGATTTGGATATGGCACCGAAGACCAGTGTCTACTAATGACAGTAGTTAAGTTCATTTAAACCTATCGTTTTTTAATGAAGTTGTGAAGATTTATACCGCTTTTCTGAAGATCAGTGCGCACTACCGATTTTTGGAAGAGTAATGCGTGCTAAATTTAAAAAAAGATAGTAACGAGTGTGATAGGAAAAAAATGTTTGCCCCACTAAATGAATATGGCCAAATGACGTTATATCTGTTGGGGATGGACTCTATACATAAGTATTGTTACGTAAGCGCAAACTTCAAATGTACAATATTAGGTATACAATTTGTGTACAATTTTTCGATTTCATTTTAAATTGTCGAAATTGATCATACTAACAAAAATTTTGTGTATAAGAGAACAAAAGACACCTTGCTTTGCTATGGTTTCGACAAATTTATTAACGGGAATTTTGAAAAACTCTTTCTTAAATAATCCGAGATTTAAAAAATCCTAAGTCACCGACACCATACCATCTCATACCCGAGCATGAAATTTTCGAGCACGTATATAGCTCACGAAGAGTGGGGTATGAATTCCTCACGATTCACATGGGGAGTGATTTAAGAGGGCCACTGGTGGCCAACACTTTTGGCTAAGCCAATAGAATCGCGCCAGGTAAGTAATAATGTGCCACACTTGAGTAAAATTTCGTAGGCTATATCATTGGGGGAAATTTTCGTTCTCTTATGAGCCTGGTCTATTACGTAATTTAAAATTCCTCCAAAATTTTATACTTGTTTCCCAATATTCAGACTGAAACCCTCCGCCCAAGTCTATCCCCCTTTCCTCAACGGCCGTCTTGGTTCTCTGGCCTGTTACTCAGCCGTAAGTCGGTCGGCAACTGTTTCGCGCTCCAAGGTCTGGTGCCTACCACTCACTCCAAGTTACCAGCTTTTGCCACCAATGTGCTAAAACCTAGCTACTTGATTTTGTATTTGTTAGTTAATGCCTTAATACGAATAAGCTCAACTGAACGCGGGATGTGATCCCCCAATGTTATTATCTGCAGACACAGAGTGTTCAGTGATGTGTTCAAATTCTGCAGTCTTCATTTATGAGTTAGTTATTGTCGATATGTTTCTGATACTGAATTGTTGCCTGCAAAATTGGCGCTGATTTTTTTGGTATGTTCTAGCATCTCATTCTCTCGTTCCGTAAGAGAAAAACTGAAAAAACTGCCGACTACCTTCTATTTCACACCATTGCGAGCGAATTCTAGCTCCCTTGATTTTGTTAGTTTAATAGTAATTTGAATTTCTGTTGTTTATTGGTATCAAATTCTTCAACCTTTTAGACGTGTTGTAATTTCTCTTAGACTGGTTGTGAGTTATTGCATCTATTTGAAAATTCCACCACACTAACCCTTAAATGGAGGTGTCCTGAGTACTGGCTGGAAACCCGAAGTTCGCTTCTGATTGTTTAAGTTTTATAACTTTTTTATCTTTCATTATATTTTCTATTTTTTGTATCTTAATTTACCAGGTTGTGGAAAAGCTAGTATAAGAACAAAGAAGCCGAACCTGAAATGGGGAAGAAGAAATTTATTGATAAGAAAAAGGCCGCCACTTTCCAACTCATGTCTCGGGACACTTCTGATCCTAGATACTCTTCAGAGACATCTGGGGACCAAGTTTTCGTCCGGGTCGATAACAGTCAGTATACACCTGAAGCCTTCATCGCCGGCAGTGACAATTTTTTGAACGCAGAAAGCAATTCTATATTCGCTGATGCCCCTGAAGATTGTGTGAATAATAATGCAGACTACAACACCAAGGTATCGTTCTACCATAAAACTGAGGATACGCTGTTGCCTGACCACATAAGGAGGGAAATTTTGGAGCTAGGTTTTCCAGATGATGGGTACAATTATTTGATCCATATGAGAGAAATTAAGAATACTGGTGGTGGTTCGGCATATTATCATAACCCCAAGGCACGTGTTGATCAAATCCCGAGGGATGTTAAGGTATGTTGAGTTATTGTTTCACTCACAGAATTTTCTAGTTGAAGTACAGAATACTTGCTTGCTGTATGATTTTTGTGGATGTTTACTTATGTTATTGAAATGTAATTGTTGACAATATGAAATGCAAATGTGCTGGTTTAATAAATCTGAAGAATGTATAATTATAATGGAGATTGTAAAGTTGGAAAGAAGATGATAGCTTGTAGGGAGGGACGCTATGACGTCTCAATAGGTTGAGGGGCCAAGTCACATAAAGCTCATGGGATAAGCAGAGAATCACCATGATCCTCGTTTAAACTGAAAAAAAGGCAGGATGGCTCTGGAGGGGATGATGTTTTTCAAAATATGATTCTTCTATGGTTTAAGATCGTTATATTGATGTAAAAAATATGTAATGCCTCCGAGTTTTTTGTTTAGTTCCATGCGTTTATTGATTTTCTGTATGAGGTAGGCATATGATGCTTCAAGAGTTGAAATTGCCGAGTTAAATGATGCTTCTCTGGAGAAATCTATCAGCTCAGTGGCATCAAAGACAGTCGGTGTAAGATTACAGAAAGCGTTGGATCCTGATGTGGCTGCTTTACTAGATGACAGTGATTCTTCAATGTTTGGATCTGATATTGAGGACTTGGAAGAGGATTTTGTCATCAAAGCAAATCACTTGGATATCCCCCTTACTCAAGAAATTGTAGGGCATAGTGCTTCTAACTTGAAAGTTACCCATTTGCCATGTGGAGGTTCTCAAATTTCTGTTGGAGAAGAAAATGAGGATTATGATTCAGTCTCCGACGGCGAGAAGCAAAGGGTTCGGCGTCCTTTGGATGAAGAATTTGACTTGGTAGTTCATTTGATTTTGGCTTTATAATTTATTTGTTCTTCTCTTTTATAAAGTTACAATAGATTTTGATACCCTAGTTATCATGCAGCTCGAACTTCATGAATATGGCTCTGAAGATGAAGAATATAATGGTTGTATGGACGAGTTTGACACTCAAGAATCCCTTGCCGAAAAGCTCAGTCATGCTTTCAAGAGTCATCCTTCAGAACTTCTGCAACTTACTCGGGAAGTAGATGATACCGAATAACCCGAATTGACTGCTGCTGTGATTCGTCGATGCAAGGAATATGCTGAAAAGTACCAAGATGAAAATCATGATGATGATTTAGTGTTGGTTGAAGAAAGTAGTGATGAATCAGAAGTTTGGGATTGCGAAACTATTGTTTCTACTTATTCCACATTTGACAATCATCCTGGTAAAATTGGTGTTCCGGAATTATGGAGGAAAAAGAAGATTGCTGAAGCATTTTCTGGAACTCCTATTGGCTCCAATCATGTGATAACACTTGAAGGAAAAGAGAAACTTCCCCTTAATTTTTTGCCTCATATAGCAAAACAGGTCAAAGAAAAGAAAACCGATGATAAGGATGTAAATTATAAGAGAACTGATGTGCAGAAGAGGTCCCGAAGTGAAGAATCAAAGGAGGAAAAGAAGGAAAGAAAGGTTGGAACTTGTACTTTTGTCATGATCTACCTATGTTCACTGATAAATATGTAGTGTTCTCTTAGCTTAATTAAGAAATGTTATAGCACACTAAATTTTGACACCAAAAACACACTAAAAGTGTGTTAGTAACATTTGATTGGTACCTATATGCCAATCAAATGCTACCAACACACGTTTAGTGTGTTTTTGGTGTCAAAAATTAGAGTGGTATAACATTTCTCAGCTTAATTAGGCCTCTCCATTAGCTTCACGCACTATAGTTTAGCATTGCTGAACTTCATGTCCCTGATCAGTTGCTAATTCGAACAACTTTGTTGCAGTCCGTGGTTAAATTAGAACGACGTGAGGCGAGAAGGACCAAAAAGGAAATTAAAGGAATCTACAGATCCGAAGCTCAACTTGCACAGAAAGTAGCAGCTTTCACTGGCCCTTCATCAATTCATCTCAAGTAAGTGCATTTTGTCCTCGTTAATTCTATTTTCTTACCAGTCACTTTTAATTTCCATCAGCTCCACTAATGCATGTGAATCTCTTGTCTATGTAGCTTAAAATTTTCATTCAGTTTAAATGCAGCTCACATTATTCTGCTAGAATACTGAAATTGTTGTATGCTTTATGGATCATAGATGGACCTCAGCATATCATTTATTTGATATAATTGCGTCTCTTGCATTACGACTTTCCCTTCAGTCTTCCCACTTAATCCGTCTATCGAGTTCATATATTCATCAACTGAAAAGCCACTTGAGTAGTCTGCAATCCAGCTCTGTTGTAATGTAAATGGATAACGATTTCCTCATCTTATTTCATCTGATATTCCAATCTGTTTTGTGTGCAGGTAAAAAGATTGTTATAATGTGCATGATGGCGGAGTCTCAGTGTAGCTTTTGATCAAGGTATTTTATGTCCAAGCTGAATTTTATGGATGTTGTTTAGAGCTTTACTTTGTTCGGTGTTTTCTTGACGAGGCAGATTACCACTCAGTTTATTTAATGTAATGGTGCATCAACAATCACTAGAGAAAAAAATATAAGGATAGATACAAGGTGGAATAAAAAGATGATGCCACAAGCAATTCACAAGACATCTCAAAATTTATATTCTTGCTGTTGCTTCTAGCTACAGATTTACATATTTTGTAAAACAAAAATGCTAGGGAGACCCAAAACTGGACCGAACTTTAAACCGAACTGTGGGGAAAAGATAATAACACCCCCTATGCGCGTGTTTTTGTGCTTAAAGCTAACCACAAGTTTTCCTCCCGATTGTCGGTTCCCTCATCTTTCCACACGTTAAGTGTTCTCTCCACTCTCTTTCTACCACTTATATTAAAAAAAATTAATAAATTAAAATAAAATATATTATAATTAATTAAAATATATAAAATAAATTAAAATGTAGGGAGTGGAATATAGAGGATAGATTAGAGAGAGAAAATATGAGTGTAGAAAAGATGAGGTGGAGTGAGAGAAAATTGAGTTGATGTGATAGGTGTAGGTAAAAAGGGAGAAAACTTCCTGCATGGTTACGGACAATCTAAAGTTACCGATTTTGATGTCTTTCCCCCAACTTTGGTCCAGTTTTCCGTCACTTTAGCATTGCTCTTTTAAAAAAAATTTGTGAAGGAGGGTGACCAATATAAATAAACATAATTAAAAAAAATGTAAGGAGATATCCATAGGATTACAATATTTTGTGGTCAATCTCTCTGTTACGTGTACATCATTGTACAAATGGACGATGATAACCTTGTCAGCATCTAAAACGAAAAGAAAATTCCAATCATCATCAACAGTCCATGCAAGCATACTCCTAAAGGTTTATACAACCCTATCAAAGCAACGCCATTTGAGGGATTCGTTTCATCATCACCATCATCAGCGTTCTTTGGATGATCAAAATTTGAAGGAACCAATGTGTCTGGTGTTGAATCATCGTCACCTGATTGCGGGCTGATCGGCGCAATGGATTCATCGGAAGGGGCTTCAAGTGTAGGAGGCAATCCTTGGCCGTATGTTACATTGATCTTGAAATGTTGTCCGTTTTGGCATTGCTCCCCATCATAATCGCTAGAGAAAAAATACACGGCCCCAATTGCCAGTAGAGGTACAGCCACAGTAATCGGGTATATGGCGGTGGATGATGGGTCAGCCGATGACCACTGGATGGTGTCGTTGCTTGAGGCGTCTTCATAGTCGCAGAGGTTGTATGTGGTGAAATTGGATGTCTGGATTACCGAATGGTTATTATCTGTGTTGAAAACTGCCACACGGAATGAGAAATGTATGTGAGTGAGGCCAAGCGGTGCTTAAAAGTTGTGCTTAAAAGTGGTGTCGTGTTGCTGCTCTCATCTTTGCCCTTCAAATTTTTTATTGTTGCCTCTTAGACCACGTTTAGTGTGTGGTATATCGGTAGATTTTTTTGCATTTTAATCACCTCTAATTGTTCGTGTGCCTGATATATTCATCCGTTTGGTGATCACAAGACTGGTGGATCGAACCAGCCAATGTAGGTGTGATCAATTTGGCAAATGATATTGGGCACAGATAAAGGGCACTATTTCTACACGAAATACACTTGTCATTATGCTCGAAAATGTGTTAAACATTCTTAGACCCCTTACGCTCAATCACTTTTGGCACTGGGTGGGACTTTGTTTTCCATGTGAAGAAATCAGTGCGGCATATCACATCTATCAATTTAGTTTCACATGATAAAACCCATTTGCTCATTTTTATAACTTATGAGAACTCTATCGAAGTAGGTAAATTCAATGTACTACCGCAATAATCTGCAAATCACGATAGAGAGATACCCATACTTGACAACTATATGTAATAAACTAATGTCAGGTGATGAGAATTGAAATCATAATCATAATAACTACAAGTACAACCACTATTTAAAACCTAAGTTGCCATTTTGGATAGATGATTGTTTGAGAGATGATATAGTGCACGATGCACCACACACACGAAACACAAAACACAAAAACACACAAAGCACAATACACACATGAAGTGTGTGTAGGTGGGCTCCACAATTTTTTAATGTGAGATGAGAAAGACCTGCTTTGATGGGATCCTACTATAGAACATCACTGCTTAGCACACCATCATCGCACCACCTCCTATTAATGGGTAAATACACACATGTTGGTGTGTGTGTATGTGAGACCCATCACCGATTAATGAATGATGGTATCATGATGATGTGTTATAAAAATGGTGCTCTATAGTATTACCGATTTTGATTCCCAATATCAAAATTGTGATGGTTGGTACATAATACGCTCAACCGAAATATAAAAGCAGCACTGACAAAAGGCCCAACACCAGTAACATGCAGTCTTTTCACAATAAATGCAACATGAGTATGCTGCCTACAGTCGACACCCACAAAGTATCCAACTAACAGCACCACCAACAGCTGTCAGAATTAACTAAGTTGTACCTTTCAAATCATTGTTACATGACTTTCTTGGAGCAGTTAACCAATTCGGATTGGTAGGGACTAGAGAGCACGTGGCGGATGCTAGGTCAAGGCCACGTGAAGAAACGTTACACCATATTAATTTTTGATACCAAAAATATATTAAATATATATTTATAACATTTGATTGGATGGTATGATATTGTGGGCCAATTAAATGCTACCAATATATTTTTAGTGTGTGTTTTGTGTCAAAAAGTAATGTGAGATAACATTCCTCGAGCACCGTGTCACAAGACAAGGAATAAAGTTCCTAGATTCAAAGTTCATATGTTCAAACTATTTCAAAAGTTGTCACATATGATTTACCAAGTGCGAGTTAACTTCATACAATAATTTGCAGGCTATTGCGGTAGGATGTTGGATTTACCTTCCCTACGTTATAAAAAGAGGTGGTTTGAACCCAATATAGCATTAGAATTTTGTGGTTATGTATATATATTTTACATTATTAGAATCAATCATGGAATTGAGCAATTGCAATAGATGAATTTTTAAGTGTGTGGATAAATCTATGTAGGATGATATATAGTTATTCTCAATTACACATACTGTTACATTCTTTTTAATTTCAGTCACCGCCACCGTCAGTTGCCGAAATCAATTATACCTTGGAAAGCCTATCCATATGAGGCCAAAAGCCTCATGCTTCGGCGGAGTTCCGCCGATGAAATTTTTTAAACTATAATTAAGGACTACTAAACTCAATGATAAAAGGAGCAATGAAATTTACTTGTAATAAATTGTCGGAACTCCGCTGAAGCATGGATGTTTTTTGTTCTATTATACATACATTTTTGTATTGTGACCAATTTTGGTAACAGACAATGGTATTTATTGCCCGGGATTGATATTGAGTGGGACGATATATGAATTTAAGGGTAATCATGTAGACTCCACTATATATGTATATATGATCTAGGGAGCAGTTTCTGTGTTCAGTCCTTGCGTGCTCAGTCCATACTCAACTTTTCGTAGAACCATCCGTTTTCGAAATTGGTCGTACCATTGGAAAGCTTATACATTGTAAATGAAAATGCCCGTGCTTTGGTCCGGTTTCCGGCGACAAATTTCTAAAACCCTATTTAGGACTACTTAACCCAAGGGGATTTATAACCTTCCGTTAAACGATGATAACGTCGTCGGAATATCACCAAAACTTGAACATATGCAATTCAATGTATAAGCTTTCCAATGGTGCGACCAATTTCGAAAACGAACGGTGCTACGAAAAGTTAAGTACGGACTGAGCACGTAAGGACTGAGCACAAGAACTGTGACGATATGATCTATACTCCTTCATTTGAAATTTTGTATGTATTTGTCATAGGCCGATCAATGATGGGGTGGCCACCCCCTTTCCCCACATACACTCCAAAAATATTTTTTGGGGCCTGACCATTATCTTGTGCGCAGTGCATCCACATATGAAAATGATATGTCGCACAATTTTTCGGACATGAAAATTGCATGGTATATGAGATGACACCAGACT
>JAOYMZ010000001.1:351089-361511 GCA_025802335.1 Pinguicula primuliflora
CAATTTCGAAAACGGATGGTTCTACGGAAAAATTGTCCACACGAAGGAAAAACTGTCCACACCAAGACTGACCATACAAAGGCTCCGTTTAATTAGAATTTTAAATTTTGGATAACGAAATCATCAGAATATAAATCTTATTTTATATATATTGGGGTTTAGGACAGTGATTATATTAAATTTTGATACTTATTCTGATGGCGGCGCTGGCAGTATAGCAGGCTTCTTCTTTCCCATGCCTAACTACTCATTTCCTTCATCTCCTGCGCAGCCGTTTAGCTGTCGACCTCTTTCACCGAGCCGAAAAGATTGACCTTTTTCAGCGTAGGTATGCGGCACTTCATCCATCCAGTTCAGGGTCATTCCTATCGGATACAAAGACCATCTCTAGGCGAACATAAGCCGGATCCAAGCTTAATCTTTTTTTTTTGATAGGTAAAAAGATTTTATTTATCTTGACACTTCTTCGTGTCTATTTACAAGTGCCTTTGGAATCCCCACCTTGGGATCCAAGACCGATCGATATCTTACAACAACCTAACCTAGGTTTTCCTTCCTACAACCCACTCCCTCAATTCGACAATTTCAATTGATTTGTCTCAAGCATAGTTGGATTAGTGCTCCAATTTGTGTATGAGGCCGCTGGATCAATTTTCAGGTGAGCTTTGAAGGTGATCCACAGGGTTACTTTTATCTGATCGAAAGCCTCATCTGGAATTGGTTGCTTTTGATCGAAGACATTCGCATTCCTGATCCTCCATATGCTCATACGATTGTCTGCCACAACCAATTTCTATGGTAATTGCTCCAACCTTTGATTTTTGTCGGTGTGTAGGTTTCCAAGCTTTCTGCAACATCTGTGAATTGTGGTGGTTGGATGTCTAACCACCGTTTGATCTTTTCCCATATTGCCATGGATACTCTGCAGTTTAGGAATAGATGAGCTGATGTCTCTGGATGACTTTCACATAGGGGACATGCGTCTGAAGGCATTGAGATTCCTCTGGCTATCCGATTGTCCCTGGTAAGGAGCTTGTTGTGCATCAGACGCCAAGAGAAGCAGCATATTTTGGCTGGTAACATCTTGTTCCATGCTAGATTCGATTTGGGCTCAGGTGCATTTGCATTCCAGATTGGAGACATTAAGTTGTCATATGTTTCTTTCACTGTAGGAGCTTGGTGAATACAGTCCGCTCTTATCCAGCTATCATCAGCGTGGGTTTGGGGAGGCGCTTGATGCAAGAGTTGCAGCAGCCCACTGAATTTCATCCTTCCGTAGCTTCACATATAGAGCTCCAAGACCAAGACCAAGACCATATACATTCAATGCCATTGTGGTAAATTGGTAATCCTTTTCTGAGACTTTTATTGCTTTATCTCCTGCTACCTCATATAGATTAGGAAACTTGGTTGCTAGACTGAAATTATTCAGCCACCTGTCTATCTAAAATGCGGTTTTATGGCCTTTTCCTATTGCTCTTCGAACCAAACCTTTTCAAGAACCTCAATTCTGATAGATTTCCAGCAGGGTGATAAGCTAGGTCTTCCTGGTAGAGTTTGGAGTGGTAAAGTCACCTCACCAAGATTTTATCACTGTGCTCCATAACTCCTCGTCCAGAAGGATTTTGTTGCCCCATTTGCTCAGCAGGGCGATATTGATTTTTTCCAGATTCTTTATGTTCAGGCCCCCACTGATCTGTGGTCGGCAAATTTTCTGCCAGCCTACCCAAGCTATTTTCCTTGGTCCGTTTGTTTTCTCCCCCTATCCAAGCTCAATCTAGTTTGCTAAAAGCTGTGATACCTGCCGGATAATAAGCCTACGAGTTCTAACCGTCTTTGACTTCAAAGACTGATTCCTTCCATTGCTCATTAATAGAGAGGCCTTGAATAAGGCAGTATCTTCTTTTGTGATTCACACAACAGTGAAAATCGTGTGTATTTGCATCTCCTTCAGAAAGCCATTTGAGACCGGCTTTTTGGTAGGTCATTTCGAATTATATTTATCTTTGCTCTGATAATTTCGTTGTCCGGTCGTTCAGAGATATAGGGGTTGCCCCTCCTTAGTACAGGTTCGAAATCAGCAGCAAGCTTCCTCTTGCTGAAGTGGTTCCTCTCCTTTTAGGCTAGCCATGTCATTCCCTCTTGTTCCTATTCTCTGATTCCAAATCTGATCTGATCCCGATGGATTGATGGCTCTTTAGAGCGTTAGAATGCGTCTTATGGTCCTCATGTGGGTGGATTCCCCACTTGGCTGGAAGCCCCACGGGTGGATTTTAGTTTAAAAAAGGGCTGAGGCACTGAGATCCGTTTACTCCTTTTCTCTTTCTGATAGTGGCAGAAGTATTAAACATTCTATTGAAGCAATGTAAGGCTCAAGGGTTTACTGATGGAGATCAATCAATATTACAACTCCAATATGACAATATGCAGATGATACCCTCCCGTAGAGCTAGCGAATTAACATGTTATTGACCGACTCTTCACTCTAGTTCTCTATCATCTTAAACTTTGTGATTGGTCCCCGAATTCCTTTTCTGTACTGCAATGTGTAATTCAAAAAGTTTTTTTTGTTGTGCTTCAGAAATTATCTACAAAGCATTATGATAATGTGCTGAAACTTTGCTTTTGATATTCATTGCATGGGTAATCTTATAAAATTACTTGGATTGTTGTTTTCTTATAGTGGTCTTCATTATTTAGTTATTTTGTGGGGATCTGATTCTCTTTTCTTACTGAAGGGGCTCATCTGCTGGGGAGCGAACTGGAGAAGTTTCATGCTCCCTGGATTTGGAATCTTCAAAATGTGCAGGGCTCGAAGGAGGAATTGATCCATTGGATGGAGCTCGAACTTAGTAAATGTAAGTTGTATGGACAATTGGGATGACAATTTGTATATTGATCCATTTATTAGCTATAGATGTATTTGAAATGATACTGCCTTTTTTTGGAATGCAAAGTATGATAATTCAATACCAATTGATGCCCAATAATCTCCAAGCACATGAAATTGACCAACAGATAATGATAAACACAGAACAGCAATTATAAAAAAAGACAGTACTACATAATCATTCAACAAGTAAAATATAGTGAAGAAACAAAAAACTCAAATTTTTGGGTAACTACAAACGACCTAATGCATTGTGGTGCCAATTGGTAATCTGTGTAATACACTTTGCATTGTGATGCCAATTGGTAGTCTCTCTAATAAATTTTGCATGCAACGTACTATTCTTTTTAATCCATTTGCATCAATGATAGAAACTTTGGTACCTCTCATTTGAGATCAAACAACCGGTTATGGATAATGTTTTTTCGCCTAAATACATGAATGTCATATTACTCTTATGACTTATCAATTAACAATCTATTATGATGTGTTATATAAAGCAACTATGCATACCCAGGATCCTCTGTTACATAAGTTTGAATGGAGAAATATTTGTGGCTGTTTAAGCCCAGTTGAAGTAACAGCTTCACGATTGTGATATGTATCTTTTCTGACATGTCCTGAAACTGAGAAGAAAGTGAAAAAACACAAAAGTTCACCTTTAATTTCGTTATAACTGCAACATTTGCATGACTTTATTTGCCATGAACTATTCGCATGTCTTGCATTGCATGACATGACAGATTTGTGCACATTTTTTTTACTTTCTTGGTTTAAGTTTTATGTTTAATATCTAGTATTTTGCGTATGTGATTCAATGTTTAAAGTTTTTGTTCTAAGGTTTGTCATCGATATCTTAATTCATCTAATTAAATGTACATCGTTACACGGACCCATGACTTCAGATACATGGTAATTTCTAGCTAAATTAAGGTATCACCTTGGAATTGCATTTCCTCCGGATCTCTTTTAGTTAATATCGTATGGTGGGATCATTTATTTTTCTTTTCCTGGTTAATGAAAGGTATGGAATCTTCCTTCCCATTCTCCATAATTGCACTTGAAACTTGTGCTCTTTCAATAACTATATCTCATAAAAAAAATTCCAGGAAGTGTGCCTCTAACCGCTGTTCAGTTCCTGTGGGTCAATATGATTATGGATACACTGGGTGCAGCGCACTGGCTCTAGCAACAGAACCACCTAAGGATGAACTGATGAAGAGATCACCGGTTGGAAGAACAGGAGACTTGATTAATACCGTCATGTGGAGGAACATCTTAGGACAGTCACTGTGCTATATGGTTCCTTCAGGCATATCTTACACAAATATAATGTAGCAGACCCAAGAAAACATCAAATTTTTTTTGTTTACTAATGCATTCCGTGCACCAGTCAAGCATATTACTCCAAGGACATCTAGAATTTCATCGTTTGCTTTTAGTAGCTCAGACTTCATTTCTACCAGTCTCTTGAATGCAGGGAAATACTTCACAGACTCAGCTCTCTGTCTCATTATCTGAACCAACATCGGTTAGTTCACATAGTTCTGTCCTTGCCAAAATATCTAATCAAGGGGGAAACCGAATGCCAAGTTCTCGGTTGGATCAGTGCAGGCATCATTTTTGAAATCTGTTTCAGCAGTGAGAGGGACCCGAATGCTATAATCAGATCAGGAAGCCATTGCTGACGACCAGTATATCTATACCCCACTAACTCTTCGATAGAAACAGTATGGTTAAACAATTCATTGGCCAAACTGTAAACTGCACAGGAACATCCCGAGATTTGAGCACTAGATTGAGGAATTTAGCTACATATGTGAATGAACTCCTCAAACGCATGAATATATCTCGTACATCCTCTTCAGTGAAGTGCAGATGAGCCACAGATTGCTCCCTTAAATTTGCAATAATAAATTTCAAACTTTCGGTAGCAAATTCAGCAAATGTACTTGATTGCAGGGACCAGCTCTCATATTGGTAACCGATGAACTTCAGAACTGCAGTAAGTATCTTCACCAAATTTGTAATCTTTATATTTTTTGTACCTACGAATATTACCGACTTCACAAAGTTAAATCAAACCTTCATAACAATCATAATAAAAAAAATCACAACCAACCAACAGATAAGCATAGCAAATTAAAGAGGGGCCAAATTTATGCCAAATTTAAATACTAAAAAATATTGAAGCATGAATACGGTTTCCCACAAGTAAATAAATGGGAATTGAAAACATCATTACAATTCAAGCAACGGTTCGTACAGTGAACAATGAACGTGAGTATGAGATCAAGCAGCTCTCTTTCATTGCCTCGCGCTTCAGATATATAAATGAATCATATTTAATGCTTAAACATACCAGTGTGGCATCCTTTAGTATCTGAGCTTCTAGAATTTAGAGGTTCTGAAAATAAATGATGTGAGCATTTAAGCAAATGGTCCAAAGTCATGTCTGCGATGGTTGCCTGGCAGTATCACAACAGAAGGCTAAAATCAGAATATATAGTTCGAGTAAAGAATCCCGAAAGACATAGTAATGTAACCACAGAATTTCCCTCTGAATTAGATATGTCTATCTGTTACATATTCTAACACATGCAGAGCTTTCTATTTAACGATCACTTTGGAGAGGAGGATTATTACATGTGGATAAATCCTACCGTGATAAATAGGTGCCTGGACTAAGTGTTTTTTAAAGACAAAAGTTAAATCTTTAACTTCAATGGCAGGTATTTGATAGTGAAGAAAATTTATCTCTTCTCTGCAGAATGCTTCGCCTATCATCCTTCGCATTCATTATTTATCCAATCAGGTCATCTAAAATTTTGATAAAAAAACAAAGGATGGGAACATAACTTGCCTGCCTGTGTTAAGTTGTTGTTTCCATCAGTCCAGATGTCATAAAGGAACATATTCAGTGTCAGAGTTGTGTATGCAGAAACAGGGTACATACTTAGATACTCATACCGCAGGCTATGCAGAATGCTAGTTTCAGAAATGACCTTCAGAGCTAAATATGCACCTTTCAAAGTTGCAGAGGTTAACATGGCTTTCCTAGTGTTTTCAGAAAGGAGTAAGTCATTTATTTGCCACGAATACGATACCTCAAAAGCAACTGCATAAGCATCCAGAAATGCTTTCTCCACGTTCAATGACTTTCTGGATGATCCTTTTCTGCGAGATTTAGTTTATGCTCTTTTTGCGGACGCAGTGTTCTATTTTTCTAGATCAGTACAGAACTTTACATTACACTCATAAGCAGCTTTTTGCAATAACCCAGCCAGAGCTTTAAACATTTTGTCAAACCAACCACGCGAGAAGATCATCTTGTGCGCAGACCTTATCTGAGCTTGATGTTCAATGTTATCTGGTAATCCGCGGTCATTTGCAACCGATCTCATACCATCATTAAAAATGTCACGTATAGAATCTGGAGACACTGTTGAGATAATGTCATAGACAGAAGATTGGGCACGTGCAGTTAAAGCAACAGAGAAAAGCGCCTTGTGCTTGTCAGGAAGCAATTCCTGCTTTAAAGCAGCTTGGCAAGAAGCATCTGCTGCCAGATCACAACAAAAGTGTGAGGCAGCAACAAGTAAGCCCTCCATATGCTCTTCATCAAGCTTAACAGGTGACAGAGCCAAACAAATGAGAACTTTGAAAAGTTTCATAAGCGATCTGAGAGAAGCGCCCTCAGATGCAACAAACTCACTGAACCTTGCTCCAGCCCTAGGATTCCTTTTAATAAGAGTGATACAACGGTTACAGGCTTCCTCCTCCGTTACATTAGATGGGAAGTAGGATGGTATTAAAATTTTGGTGAATTTCCTTGCAATGACTGGCTGGTCATCCGCTAGGGTAGAGAACAGTACTTTCAATGGCACCACCTGAATAGGCAAAACAATTTAGTAACAGAATGACAAAAATCTGGGCAGCAATTACAATGGCAGGGCAGGTGTCATTGTATTTTTTGATCTTTTTTATACCTGGTGGAAGGAAAAACTTCCTTTTTCATTCAAAAGGAGGAGGAGATCAGTCATAGCAGCACGAATCACTGATGCAGAATCCATGATCAGATTGCGCAGTGTGGGTAAAAGCACTTTGAGGACCTCATGAGATTGAGGATTATCGATCAAATACATTATGCCTTTGATGGTTGACAATATGACCTCTGTGCAAGCATCATTTGCCATATCATCAAAAATTATTGTAATAACTTTCTTAATGGTTGATGAAGGAACAACTTCCCAGAACAGATGAAGATTTCGGCAGCACCCTTCTACTGCTACAATTCTTACATCTGGGCATTCATCCATAAGTAACCTCTCCAACAGAAAGAACTGCTTCCCCAGTAGCACATCTTTAGCCTCCTTAGTGGCATCAGGATCTCCCAAGGGAAATAGATCAAGAAGTAAATGCAATGCATTTTTTGACGAACACTTGAGTTTGCAACCTGCAGAAGAAATGCCATAGCTTTGAACTCATATTACATAGAAGGAAATTTAATTGACTCTTTCTTTTAACAATGTATAGTGGTAGTCCGTTATCCATCAAACCAAATCAGAAAAAATAAGTTCACCGCCCAGCAAAAAAACAAATTTAACACTACAAACCAGAAGGCATAACTTGTACCTGAAGTGACCGAAAAATCACTGGTTCTGCCAGGCGAAAGATAAGAGTTTCTACTCCCTCCATCACCCAGTGTTCAACAAAACCTCCCACAATTCTCTGGATTGATGCTGAGAGTGTCCCCGAGCTAGCATATATAGCACCCTCAATCAAACCCTTCAAAAAGCCATTCTCGAGTTCATATTTTCATTGCCCCTCCAAGGCCGTCCATGCTCTAAAAACAATTTCACGATATGCCTCCAAAACTGATTCATGTCCAAATGGTATCTGAGATTTTATCATCCACATACTTCTTTGGTGAGCTGCACACTAAGGCCAAAGGTAAATGCCACAAACTTCTTACCATCCTCTGTATTCAAATACAAAGGCAAAACCACTCAGCGTATTAGCAAATTCTTCAAGTCCTCAATACTCTCATCCTCAAAATCAAACATCAGCAGAGCATCCCGAAGCCTATAAACTCGGTGAACATCCACTTTCTTCTTCAAAGTCAAGGAAAGAGACAGAAAAACTTGGAAATACTGTGAAATTAGAGTATATTTACCTAATAATTCCCCCTTCCACCACTCTTCACATAAATCAGCAATCGCGGATACGAAACCCAAATCCGACTCGAACAAAATCAAGTTATCATGCATTTCTTGCGCAGCGGGCAGCAAATCAGAAACTGAGAAAACAGTTTCGGGATGAAGAACACACGAGTGCAGGATATAAGCATAAACCTGCAGCTTCTCGGCAACAGGTTGCATCTCATTTTCCCCACGCTGACTGGGGCATGCATTGCTGTCCTTCTTGCTTCGACCGGACCTACGAACACGCTTTGCGGGAGGCGTTACAGGTGATCCCGACGAGATTTTAGAGATGGAGTGTGAAATAGTACTGCGGAGGGCGAGTGGCAGTGTGGAAGTTTGTTCAGAAGAGGGATCGAGCGTGTGAATTAGGGTTTTGATGGAGGATTTGGATGATTGGAGGGGGTACTTGACGGTGGCGGAGAGGAATTCTTCCGCGGACGTCTGCAGTGCAGACCGGAGCATTTTCTCCATTTTCGTAATCCATCTCCCGCGGCCTTACCGGAAATATGACTGCTGGTTTTCAATTTTACCGACTTGATTGGGTCACAACGTGACGGACCAATTAGAGCGGTCTTCATCGGTTCTTGGTATTGAAAGGATTGATTTGGACTTATCAAAAAAAAAAAAAAGGATTGATTTGGATTCATCCGTTGTTGTTGGTGCGCTGTGCTTTCGTTTACATTTCTCTTTAGGGGTTTATTTACGTTCCCGATAAATTTTGTCCTGCAAATACTTATTTGGTGGACAAAATTTTAATTTGGTGAACAATCAATATGGACAGTTGATTTTTAAATCTACGGCTAAAATTAAATACCAACGTAATTCCTCACGTGATACAAATTCTGCATCTCCCAAAACGGATCCTTCCTCCAAAAATGGATCCAGCAAGCAAACATGTGGCCACCATAAATTTCTTCACCAATCCCCCAAATGTCTACCATTCGCGTAGCTGAGAATTGAGATTCCTTTCCGAGAACCTTGGCCATAAACATAAACTCAATAGTCTCATTTTCCAATTATCACTATTGGAAGCATCAAGTTTGAGCAGTTTGAGAACAACTCATTCAACAAAGAAAATAACTTTCTCGGTATTACTAGAAAAACCAATCAAATTAATTTCCTCAAGCACCTTAAACTTCATAGAATCAAAGAAAGATCGCAAATTCGAAACTGGGTGCTCAGTAATTGCAATGTGAATAAACTTACAACTCTCGGGGAATTTGACACGGTGGTCACCCATTTCTTGTTTAGCCACCGAACCCCCACTATTATTCTGAAGTGGGCAAATAAAGAATCTTGATTATAACCTGAGCAGATGCCAACAGTGACTTCGCAGCGCGAGGAGATGTTAAGGATGAAGGCTCTGGAGGAGGGAAACGAGGGGAAATGTCTGCGACGATGCAGATTGTTGTGGCTGAAAACTCTGGCAGAAAAGCCGGGAGGGATAAAGAAGGTTGTAGGAGATACTGAATTTGGGTCACGTGAGCTATTAAGTTACTGCTAAATCTTGACTGTCCATTTTTTAATCGACCGCGTAGATTAATTGTCCAACCAATTTAAATTTTGTCCAACAAATAAGTGTTGGCATGAGAAAATTTCTCTTACATTCCCACTCGAAATGGCTTTACTATCTATGAAAATACCATAGGCATGTGCAAAAATGTTATAATTGGATAAGTAACCTCCGCAATTTATGGGCAACTGTAAATTGTAAGACAAACTCAAGGTCTATACTCGTACTTAAGGGAATAATTGGATAAGTAACCTCCGCGATAATCCTATTTCAAAATGTAACCTCCTATTTCATTTTTGATTTACTTTAATTGTTCTTTTACTTAAAATTTAAAAGGCATTAAAAAAAGGAAGAAAAGAAATAAAATACTAAATCGTCTTAATACCTTCTAATCAAGTCAAATCGCCTGAAAACTTTTTATCTCACTGCCAAGAAAACTCGAAAATCTCGACTCAAATCGCCTTCAGCACGATGGAGAAATCGTCGAATATGCATACACGAAAACACGTACAAATTTCTGGTGATCAAATATCTGACGAGAATGCCGCAAATACGAACAACTCTTCGCGGGAAGGAGCAACAACAACAGTTTTAAGGGAATATGCTGAAATGCCGCGGGTGGAAAATATTGCTATGGAGACGGACGACATGGAAACGTCAAGAAATGTGGGTTTGATAGTGGGAAATGGCTCCAGTGAACACATTGCAAGTTATTCCCCATCTCGGAATCTTACGGTAAGCATTTTGAATGAAATTTGTACATTGCGACATGATTACACAACTCTATTAGTCGGGTTAGGAATGGACCCCATATT
>JAOYMZ010000001.1:364963-378789 GCA_025802335.1 Pinguicula primuliflora
CATTTGTTGCCAAATGATCGGCCAGATTCGCTTAATTTTCCATGGCATCGCCTGAGAATTCCCAATTTCATCCAGTTCGTCCCAATTCTCCACCATCTGCACAGGTATGCCAAGCCACTGATAGCATAACAGCCAAGCTCTGCGTGCAATTGGGCAAGTTAATAGCAAGTGTACAACGGTCTCATGTTCAATTTGACAGAGCGGGCATTGGAGGCTAGCAGACTGTATTCCTCTCTTCATCAAATTTTTCGCAGTGGATATTCGTTTGTGGATGGCTCTCCACGCAAATACAGATATTTTGGCAGGTACCAAATTCTTCCAAACCTTTGCTGCTTGTAGAGTCAAACATTGATTTGACAACTGCTCCCAGCCAGTGGCTGTGGGACTAAAACTTAAAAGACACCAGAAAGTGATTTGGAAGTAGAGCTGTTACCAGTTAGCAGTTAAATATAAGTTTAATTTTTAGATATTAAATCTATAAATTATATAAGCGCACCAACTCCCAAATATTCAACATCAATTTTTCCAAAAAAAAAAAGTTAAATCATTTATTATTATTAAAAAAAATACACATGACAATTAGGACTAGGTACACCTAACCCCGAGCCCGCGCACACCATGTATCTACAGGTTCTTCACTACGAATCAGGTCGCACCGCACCGGCACCACAGCAGTAGTTTGCAAATGCCGTTGTTCAAATCAACGCACTTTCTCTACTTGAGACTAATCCATGAAGATCATTTGAATGCAGCGAAGAACAAGAATGAGGCCTTGAAGTATATATAGACTCAACTGAGGGCATTGTGTACCCGTTCAAGCAGTCGAACCACCTCATCCGTCCTAGCCGCCGTCGGCATTTTCAAATCTGATGTAGCAGAACCAACAACCGACGCCAATACAGCCTCTTGTTGCATGCTTGTAAGCTCCAAGAATTGGGCAAGAATGTCACCGTCAAGCATCTTAAGCGTTCCAAGCTGTCAAGTGGAAATTCATACACATGATCAGGCACTCTTGAACATGGACGGAAGAAAAAAGAGTACGGCAGTTTAGATGGACTCAAGACAAACTTCCATAGAAGTCGAGCAAAAGATGGACCGAGCCAATCTTTTTGCTCATTCCCAAGCAGTGGCGGATCCTGTCGGTCTAACTAGGGGTGCGCTTCACATATACTTTTTTACCCCCTAGTTAGACTCCCTAATATTCGTGATGGGGAGAAGTGCGGGGGTGCAAGTCCAGGTATAAAAACATTTTAGGGGGTGCAGCACCCTCCCCCGCCGCCACTGTTCCCAAGTATTTTCTGTTAATAAAAAAGCGTTCAGGATAAAAAAAACTTTCCTTTGGGCAAAACAAATAGAATGAAGGCCAAATAGAAGTGGAGAAGATTTAGCTAACAAGCTGTTGATAGGCTTCATTTTCTAGAGGGACTACAAACTATATCAGGCTCACCGGATTTTCACGACTTCGGAACTCATTATGATCATTTCCCAAAATAGGAGCCGTAAGCGGGTCAACCACCAGCTTAGCCTGAACAGCTTCTAATAACTCATATTCTTCCCTGCAAACAGGTGTAGACTCAAGCCATTCCAGTAAGATAAAGTACAATACCAAAAGATGAACAAGAAATAACCGTAACAATTCTATTCCTGTCAGCTTTTCAAACTTTCAGTTTAACAATATCGGTGACAACTTTAAAAGGTTAAAACAGCATTCCAAACTTCTTAAGAGTAAAATTGAGATATATTACAGGTACATCTCTGAAGCAGCAATAATATATATACTTCTCATCAACATAAAAATTAGCACCATCTCAATGTCACGACTCGCAGGTGTTGCCTCAACCTCAATCGTGCCAACCAAGGGGACATTAAAATTTGGCATAACAAGAGCCTCTGACCTAAAAGGAATACTCTAGAGCCATTAAGATTTTTCCTTGTAGAGCCACTTAGATCCTAAAGCATCCACGATCATAGGATCAAGTTAATCTCCACCATATATTAGGGACCATGCATGAATAGTAGTCAAACTCGCTTATAAATGCATCTAAAAATCAGTTCAAGTATCTAACTTCATCTCATTCTCAGAGCTCTTCCTTTCTCTCTCTCGTATCTTTAGCAAACCTCATTTGGAGATTGCTTACTGCTGGACTCTTAGAGATAAAAATATTCATCCCGTTACATCAAGCAACTTCAACCGACTAATAACAGAACTCTTCAACCCTCATAACCAATGGACCATAAATATCATTTGCCCTAGTTCAACTAATAACAGAAACGGAGTGAGAATGAGCTATAATACCTTGTCATTTGAATGAAGATTATTGCATTCCCTAATAGAGTTGATGCCACAATACAATTCCGAGAGGAATTAATATTAACACTTGCGGAATCATTGTGCTTCAACATATCATCTGCTGGGAATTTGTACGAGAATGATCCCTAGAATTAAACAAAAAGAAAGCCATATAAACAAAAGAACAATCTAGGTTTTGTTATACCAAAACATAAAAATGTGTTAAAAAAATCATATCCCTGTCAAAGGATGTTCAATATATAGCAAAATCATTGAAATGCTTAGGATTTCATTTAATATTAAAGGCATGCTTTTGTTAATATAGGCTCTTAAAGAAATCAAACCTTTCTCATTCTCATGGAAATCTCTCCCATATAATATGAACAACTTAATCTCAAGTTGCGTTCTGGGCTCGCATTACCTGTAAAATATAGTAAAGGACCTATGTCAAGACACCACACGGTTTTAAAAGTTATAACTATAACCAGCGAATTTGTTAACCTCATCTGGGAAATATAAAACCATATAAGAAACAAATATATCAGCATAACAATTCGTACAATAGAAAGTTTAGGGTCCAGTTCAATACCGTGGAAGATTAAATTCTTTAGAAAAATTCAAAAGCTAAATGTTGTGGATTGAGAGCGCGCATTTTTTACCTTATAAAAAATTACTACTTATGCATGAATCCACACTATAAAGTCATCATGCAACTTGACTGCGCAAACAATAGCTATCTTATATTTCATCAGAACGCATGGGTATGCATCTCTACTCTTGAAACCTGAACAATATAAGTTTCAACCATTTATAACCTCCAGTCCAAGCTCAAATTTGGATCTTTTCCCTACTCTAAACTTGCTGATACAAACAAAACTATGACAGGCATAGGTTAAAATTTCAAGTGACTACTGAGTTAGATACATCAAGAGAAAGAAAATTGCAAAAGAAAGGCGATTCACCATGACTTTCTGATCGGAAAGTATAATGACTTTGGGTTGATCGTTGATGGATAGGGGAAAAGAGTATCACGCTATAAATCTGGAGGATACCAAAATTTGGTTGCGTTTCCTCCCAATTTTACTTCTTAGTTCTTACTAATAAGATTCAACTGTATTTAACAAAATAACAAGACAACGCAAAAAGAATACTTCCAAAATATATGTTCATGAACAAAATTTTCCCACCGCAGATCTAAAGAACAAAAATTTAGAAATAAAAGAGAGGTAAATAAATACCCACAGACAGAAGGTTAATAATGAGTTTTAAGGATTAAAAGATTGCATTTTTACTTTCTACTCATTGTAACGGTTATACCAATTGTAAAGATTTGTAAAGGGTGAAAAGTACTTTGGGATGTGCATCTTGTAACAAAATCTTCTTGTCTCCGTCCAAACCCATAATTACAGGATGTAACAGAACGCTAAACATCTATAAAGTCAAATCTGATGAGCGGTAAATTTGCAAGAAAAACAATAGCTCCTGATCACAGATATTTAATATCAAGACATGCATTCTAGGATTAAAAGCGTTAGCAATTACAAAGTTCTAAGGACATAACTTTAGCACACCAAAAATTGCGATAAAACAAGCCATATTCGCTATATACTGGTAAGCAATAGTCTCTAACTTTATGCTAAGTTGTGTTAATACCCCAAGGTAAATTTCTCAGTAAGGCACACTTGGGGTCAGCTTTCAGACAGCTAACAGCTAAAAAGTGAAAGTTAATTTGCCATACATTATCAATATTAATTATTAACAGGGTGCAGTTATAGATTCCTGAGTAAGAGTGTACTTCACCTTCTGAATGATTTATGGAAGATAAGACAACAACACTTCCCTTTCGATCTGAAACAAAGGCAGTATCAACGTCCATAAGAACACAATCAGCAACTAGTCTCTGGAAGGGATCACAATATACCTCCTCGAGTTTCCTTGAATCCTGGATGCAGATAGTAGAGCTAGTTTTGTAACTATTCGGCCATAAATATATACAGCAGTTTCAGAATAAATACTTGATCATTCCTTTTCTGGTTTCAAATGTCAAATTAAGTTATCATTCATTAAGTTGTGCGTAAGAGGCAAGTGAATGATAGGGGCCAACCTCATGGTACGAATAGAAAAGAATACCATCACGACAATCACCAACAGCTATCCTAGTGAAATGTGTAGTCAAAGTCGTGATAGTAAATCGTGTTCTTGCAACAGCCAATCTTCTAACTCTTTGTGAGTTGTCATTTGGAAAACCACAAACATAAAACTGCAGAAAAAGAAAAAAAGGCATTTGTCAAGAGGTTAAGCTTGATGGACAAAATCATGTCGGGTGATACAGATTCCAAGACTTACAGCGTTACCGGCAGAAGCTAAGAAATAACGATCAAGGTAATGGCAGATAGCAACCACCATTCCAGTCCACATGGTTGAATAAGCTTCTTTAAGCTGGACTCTGTCATTATCATCAGGGCTGGTGCAGAGATCGCTACTAGAAATTAATTCATCATCATGGCCATCAATTGGCAAACTTCGTTGGCCAACAGAACCATTGTGTGAAGTTCGCGCGTTTACAATGCAGAGCACCACCAATCGACCTTTTGTGCTGTAAAATACAGAAAACGAAAAATAGCTATAGATGCAATAAGCACCCAACGAATATAAAATATACTAAATCAACCCAGTCAAGTATGATACTGAGAGGAAATAGAACTGATCACAATCAAGATTTTTTAACCTTTCAGCTTCTCCACTAGGCATTATAGCTGGTCCAGCAGAGAGACAAGTACCAATTACCAAAACTTGTTCATTTCCAACCTTTACCAGCTCCATGCATTTTCCTGTCTCCCCAGGATCGAATTTGAAAGATGATAGCACTGAGCCACTCAAAGGATCGACACAGCAAACATCAGATGTGCATGAATCATTGTCTAGATCTGTCCGCATGACAAGCAACAACCTGCTTTCATTATGATATAGAACTTTCCTTGGTGTACCCCCAAGAGGAAACTTCTGCACATTAAGTCTCTTACTTGGCACCATTTCCACCTATGACAAAACAAGAAAATGTCATGATGTCAAGCATCAATGGCATCAAATCGAATAAACATGGTAATGCATTAAAAGATCAAAATTTAATTTGAAATCCTTACTTTAACCAACAAAATATATATTGGACCAAATGAAAATATAGCACAAGCAAACAAGAAGCCGAAAATCTTTCGTCTTCAAAGCTCTCTAAAGGATGGTCTTGTACAAACAGCTAGCATTATTATAGGATAAACTTATTCCAAAAGTTAAATGGAACAGACCAACTGAGTAAATATATTTCTTTTTTGACAAATCTTCACAGAGAGCACATCCATGGTTAATTAACCTCTTATTGATAGTGCAATCATCCAAGATCAAAACTACCACGATGGATCTTCCAATACTATTTTAGAGTCCTTTTCACGTGCCAAAATACTACGCAGTAAGCTCCTCAGAGTTAGACTTTAAGTAAAGATGTTGATATAGAGCAACTTCTTCATTTCTCATATCTAGAAGAATAAACAACCCGAGTCAGACTTAAAAAAACTACGATTTCATGCTCTCAAATCCTTAAGGCCATCATAATGTGTCCTCTATCAAGTTCCCATAAAATCCCAAGGATAGCTTTTCCTCAAAAAAGAATATGAAAATATCAGAACAGTTATGGTGAAGAATTTTCTTATATTAAGCTTCACTACAATACTGAGAATTCTATGACTTAATTGATCCTGCAGTGAAGACTCGTTGTCATGCCCTGGTCACCTAGCATCGAAAGTTGGGAACTGAAAATTACACCAGGAACATTACCAGACATACAACGCTCTCATTATGAAGCTGAAGCTTCTCAATATTTATCCTAAATTTATGACTATAGTATATAGCAGCGTATCAGATATCTTTCTGCTTAGTCATCTCTATCTGCAGGGTACTGACATCAGACAATATCCTATAGAGTATCAGTTACCATAACCCCAGAAAGAATCAAACAATTAGACATGGACCTTCCGAGAATTGCCCATTCGAACATGATGAAAAAACACGATTTACTATCCCATGTTTCACATCTGTTCCACATCATAATTATTCATGCAAGATAAATTAAAGGATCAAACAGAATCCATACATAGTGCTAATGTCAATATGAGAGTTTGCTGAAGTAAGGGGCAGAGCAAAAACCGGGGAAAATGCAAGATGTGAGATAATCACAAAATTAAATTTGCATTCAAGCACACAAGAACTGATTATCCATTCCTCTGTCTCCATAAGCAAATATGCATATCTACAGTGGAAAGGTTGAGCCAAGGATTGAAGTCTAAGCCATTTACTACAATTATTTCACTTATACAGACTCAACTGTGGGAGGCATCTACCACCTCTTCCTGATCATATGTATAGAAAAAGACAACACAGCTGCTATTTCTATCTACACTGATAGACGCAAGAGGAAGATGGATATATTACCAAATGAAGGCGGTTCTCCGCAACAAATAGAATTCCTCTTGGGCATTCCACTGAACACACAGGAGTGACATGAGTGGAAGGTCGAAACGAGATGGATGTATAAGAAATGCTGTGCCTTCCAGTCTGCAATAGCCAAGGCCTATCACTGAGAGCAATCATGTCAGCATCAAGGGAATCACTCAATGGAACCAAGAAAATGGGAGTTATACCAATACGGCGGAAAGCAATCAGCTGAAGATCAACTGGATACATTCCTTTGGTCTCCCCACATGTATTGGATGATGAGAACACTGAAGATCCACTAGGCCACTCAAATCTAAGCAACATTCCGTTCCTCAATCCTGACAGAACGTAAATACAGTCGGCAATGACAAGCCTAACATCTTGTGGAACGCATCCACCTGCCGTAATCCCCACGGTGCTAGTAAGTGGAAAAATCCCTGTGGCAAGAACTTGTAATCCCTTATCAAGTGTAAAACACACAACCTCCACAGAAGGCTTATGACTACCGATAACAAATAAATCGTCGAAAGAATTTCCAAATGGAAATGCTTTCACCGGGTTATCAGTTGCATAATCCATGGAAATTTTATTTTGCTCGAGGTACATCTGAGGAATGAAAATGCAAGACAATTCGTATTGCAATTTTACACAATGCATCTGAAATATCTCATAATGATACAGCAAAGAAGACTTAATGCCGAGGATAAATAAATAACATGGACTGGATGTCCCTACAACTATTATGCCACGTCCAACAGCTCCAATACTTATTGCCATATTATCAGGAACCCATGAGCTTCCGGTTGGAGACGCCAAAGGAATACCTTCAGGATGCACAGTTCTAACAGGCAAACAAAGTCGAACTCCGAATTGGTGGATCTGGACCATCACACCATCGGCCACAGTACCACAAGCCAAAGTACAAACATCAGGCCGAAAACCAACAGGTTCAGTTACGTCAGAAAAGCTGACACCAACAGAAAGAACTCTAGTCTCTTCTACAAATGACAGCACCAGAAACGAATGATAAGTATCAGTTAATTTCATTTTGGCTACCCATGTACCTGTGACACCTTGATAAATTGAAGCAGTTTTCAACAATTTTTCCACGCTGATACCACTTCGAATGATCCGTAAGGATCCCTCAGACGCCAAGCCCGAGCAGGCAAAAATTTGTTCATGTTTCTCATCGGGGGAATCAACAATGCTAATATCCAAGATTGGCGCAATAATTTGAATTGAACTTATATACCGTAGAATTCCATCGTCAAATTTTAAGACTATACCATCAGCCATGTCAACAATTGCAGCCACCAATCCATTTTCCAGCCATAACAGAGCATTAGATGGCGATCCTTTGTAAAGGCAGTCAGATAAATTTACCCTGATAGAATCAGACTCAAAATACAACTCAAAAGCATAAAGATCTCCAGAGTCGGCACTAAACATTATTCTAGGACTATTTGTTTCTCCTGGTTCCCAACTCCAAGAGCACACATAATTAGCACCAGGTTGAACAGTGCTGTAATCATCAATATTCATAGGATCATCACTTTTATTTATGTCCCCAAGCTGCAGTAAAGCAGAGGCAGCAACACTATAAATGCCTTCTTCATCCATAATATCAGGTATTCTAATAATGTTATTAAATGTAATTTCTTCCACAGGATTAAAGTTTAAGCTTGTCCTATAGACATATGAAGGGTTGTTGATGTTCCTGAAATCCATTAATACAATATCACCATCTCTGAAAAGAAGCGCAAATCCATGAGAGTGGGGAACTTCAATTATATGATGCGCTAAGGGCCCAGGTTCAGCAAACTGATATACCACGTGTACAAGCTGTTCCTCAATATTCCATTCCAATATCATCAGTTCATTTCGATAGAAGGACCCCTGCCTGAGAACCGCACAAACTGAATGAATCAACTTGCACAGAATAAACCAATCCTCAACAAAATGATACTCGAACAGCAGAGTAGCTTCTGTCCAAATAGAGACACCGTTTATTTACCTGTTCAGAAGAACAGCCAATAAAGGCTTTGCAACCCGGTCAATCTGATGGCTATCTTCTGAAATGAAGCACATACTCCATATAGTACCAGAAATACTGGTCCAACCTTTTGCAGTTTTCAGGCGAGGATCCTTTTCAGAGGGACAAATAATTTTCTGAGAAGAGCACAAACAAAACCAAATAAATTTCAGTAGAATCTTGAAAAAGGTTTTGAAGAATAAACCAAAGAAGGTAGCTTTTGCAAAACCTTATCAATAATATCCCGAGATGGAGACAATGACAATGAGAAAATGGCCAATTGGTCCTCGTATGCACTGGCAGCAACAAAGCAACCACTGCAGATAGCAAATCAATCAATAAACATAAACCTACATAGATACCCACTGTACAAGGTCTGAGTGGCAGCCAAGAGTTTTCAAAATCAGTTATATGTTTAGGCCTTGAAAGGAAGCAACCCACCTGGAATGAACAGCCAGCATCCTGCCACCTTGATGCCTTGCATTTCCAGGAGTAGAAAGTTGAACATGGGTCAACGGGAAGAACCTAAGCCAACAGGTTATGTAAGGCACCGGTCCAGAAGGATTAGAGATGATCCTTGTCCAAAAATTGATAAAAGCAGTATCTAGAAAAAAAAATCACAAGTGCAACTCGGAAAAAAACCTGTGCATTTCATTGGAAAAGGTGAGAAACGACAACCTTCCAGAATCAGAAACGACAAGCAGCATATCCTTACCCAGTACCTGCAAACCAATGACGGGTAAGCCCTTAATATGTAAAGATTGCTCAAACAATTTACTATTATAAGCTAAGAGGACAGACAAACCTTTGGATTCTGAACTGGAAACCTCTCTTTACAGGGAAGGACTGCAAGATCTTTTATCGTCCCAAATATTGGTTGTTCAGAAATAGACTGAACGATCCCATCTTCGTCAATCTTCACCAGCTCTATGGACTTTTCCTGAAATTAAGTCAGATATACAGGGCTTAGCAACCCAAAATTGAACATATAGTTCAAGCATAACTTATAAGATTGAAAGGCAAATATTATTGGGTCAGTACTGAGTTACATAGCTAAGTGGTTAGAGAGTGATTGAGAATTTATAATTTTATTTCAAGCTTCAGCATCATGATCGGGGATGTACATAATAGAATGCAAGCTTCCCGGAGTCATGGCCGGTAGATTGGGTTACTCGATTATGTTTGAATACTGAAAATATAATTATCCAGACATATAAAAGTTAAGTGTTACTCCCCATCAACTCAGTGCACAATAACCTGTAAGGACTCTCTTGTAAAAAAACATAGCTCGCGAATGAGTCGCCTTGACACAAAACACCTCCGGATGAACCCACCCGCAAGTATTCAAGTAAATGCACCAAAAAAGAAGATATATTGTCGCCCCGAACAGCTTAATTATGTGTACCAAATTAGCAGAACCCATGCAATTCCCATCCCAGGTTACCAGGAACCAGCACAAACTAATTCAATGAACATCCTTGGGTGAATTAAAGAATACCTTGCCAAAGACAATATCATACGAAGATGGCGATCGGAATCGTCCCCGAACAAGTTGCAGAATGGGTCCACCTCGGAACACTGTTTTTGCCAAATAAAAAGCATCGTCGCTATTCTTGGATCCCACTCGCGAATTCGTGTTACTGTTTGATGTATCTTTCCGCGAGGATGACGACGATGGCGATTCTTTTTCTGAAATTGCCATTCTTATTTCGGAATTAGGTCTTTAAGGTGACACCAATCTTTTCATCCAACGGGATTTGTTGCGCGGAACTGAACGCACACGCACACGCACACTGTCTCCATGAGTTGAGTCGAACCAGAAACTGAAACTTCCAATTGTCGGATCATGGAACAAAGGTTGCTATTCGTGTTCGAGTGCGGATTATCGAATTCAACTCCTTCGGTCTGCAAGATACCTTGTCTTTTCTCCTGACACCACTTGGACTCACTGGTTTCTCATTACAAACTTTGCACAGATTGTAATGAGTTGACGTGTGATGTGACCTTGAATATAAAATAAAAAATATATATATAACTCATACAAATTTTTATATATATAAATTTTCGTATTGTCAAACCGGTTGTTGTAATGAATTATAGCACGACAATCATAAAACTATTTACAGAAAATGTTAAAAAAGAAAGAAAAATAATTAAATATTAAGTATGTCGGAATTATATGATGTCAGATGTCATATGGAAGCGTACGGCGCGCTGATTATTATGGCGGACTCTATTTTGACAAATGATAAGCGGTTCGTCGGATATTTCAAATTGTATTAAAGATGAAAATTTTATTAAAATAATAATATAATATTAAAAAAAAGATAAAAGAAAAAAGAAGAAGCGCGTTAAGGTTCAACAGATAGCAAATTCGCGTGGGGGAGTTTGAGGGCCAAAACGACATGAGTTTGTGAACAAATATTGTAACTGGTTGCCGTTTTTGTATGCGTTTTAATATATAAACTAGTATATGGCCCGTGTCCTAAGGTCACGGCAAGCACAAAAACACTTACAGAAAATTCTGAGAAAATTTGATCGTTTTAGCCCGAATTATAAAAAAAGAAAAATAATTAAATAATAAGTACGTCGAAACTATATAAAGTCGCATGTCATATGAAATTGCACGACGCGCCGATCATTATGGCAATCTCCATTTCGCCAAACGATGAGCGGTTCGCCGAATAAATTTAAATTTAGAGGTTGAAGGAGAAAGAGGAAAAAATATAATATAATATATAATAATAATAAAGTAATCAAAGTAAGTGTCATTGGGATGTGGGGCGAATGAAAAGATATGAAAAGAAACACGCGCGTGGTATACCCACGGACAGGAAAATCGAGTGGGTTAGGAATGAGAATAAAACGACATGAATTTATGAACCAGACCGGCATTCTGATGTCATTTCCTGATCCTCATTAATATATAGATATAGACTAGCATATTATCCGTGCCCTCAAACCACGATTCCGAGAGCTCAATGCAAAAATTAATAGAAAAAGTAAACAAAGAATCTAAGCAATAAAAAACAATATCACCCGCAGCTAATTCCGTGTGAAATATTAGGGAACATTACCTTAGCAAGAATATCTGTACAAAAGTTTGGGATAAGTACAAAATAAGATTATATAATTAGTGATACAATGTCGAACCAAAGTTCAGACAGTATTTTGCGGCAAAACAATGAGTGCACAGGCCGGCATAGAAACAGAATAGCCATTGACATCCTAACAACAGTTTAGGAGGCAAAGCAAGAACAGGGAAGAGATAGAATTAATAAGTTGTCATGAATCCGAACCAATACCAACCACATTTGTAGGTGAAGAAGCAATGAGAAGCAATATGATTTCATTGAAGCAGGTGACTGAAAAAATAAACAACAAATCTACGAGGAAAAAGCAATGAATACCGAAACGTATTCTGAGAGCTCAATGCGATCGAAGTATGTATGCCGAAATCTGTGAAATCAAATGGGTTTTTTCTAGAATAAAGTAAGAATAAGATTAAAAATGAAGCTACCATTTTGTTCATATGGAAAAGATTTCAATTTGGCAAACGTAGGTAAATGCTGAAGTATGAAAAATATAGAATACCATACCACCTCAACACGTTCATCAGTCACTGTGATGAGAGTTTTCTCAGTATGAATCACTACCACATATTACATATACGAAGCAATTGCACGCGACAAATATTCACATATTCCTGATTTGTATACCTGCACCTTATTCCTAAATATGAATGAGGGTTTTTTTAATGAGGGGTCGAAATGCTGGATTTGGTATGTTGTCAGAACCGACAAACTCCCACTGGATACAGTGGGATAACAACTGAAACCGTGTATATTTAAGTAGTACTGCTGGAACAAATGAGACAAAAGGTAGCTGGGAAAACATTATCACAATTAAAATAAGAAAGTAACAGATTCACAATTAAAATTGCAAAACCTAATAAAACAAAAAAGGGGACGAATGAATACCTATTTACCAATGGGTATGATGAGAAAATTACATTCGCATCATACGTTTTGGCACATATGTACACATACTTGCCGAGCTTATCACTTTGAATTTTGGATAGACTGTGGGGAGAAACAACGTAATAAGGAAATGAAAGGGAGGAGAATTACAAAAGTACAAACTCATGAAGAAATGGGGAAAATGAAATCCACATATCTGCACATAATCCCCACAATTACCAAACTTCTATAGAAAGACCAATAAGAAAGAAGAGGACAAATGAAATCCAAACATGCAAAACGAACAAAAATCCATTTTACCCGGAAGCACCAAGAAGAGGAAGGGATGGCAACCGCAGCAGTGACAATTGGTGATTCAAATAGATCACACGGGCACTCCAGATTAGCTTAGAAGACCTGCCGAACAAAAACTCGATGAAAAAAATTGTCTTAACGACTGAACGTTAGAACAATAAAACAGAATGAATCATATACGGAGATAGTCTACTTCCACTCAAAAAACAAAAACCTAAATGGATCGAAAAAGTACATGATGTAATAGAAATAAAAGACATACGAAAGCAACTTGCCAGTAATTCCTGCCTTCATTGAAGAAAATGAAAACCCAACCAAATATAAGCCAAGGCAAAATCCGATAAACAACATGTTGATTTTTAATGGAATGATACATAAAGTTTGTGGGAGAGAAAACTTTGAAGAAAGGAAAATGGCAAAGTAACATTACTTGATTCAGAATCAAACATTTAGTTTGAACTGCTTGAATTTTCATGACTAACCTATATCCTGCCACCTGCAAAGATATATAATAGGCATATCTTCAAACCCATCAATCTTATCATAAGACTGGGAACTGTTTGAAGATCGAACTGAGTATGTTTATAAATGTGTGCCTTCCCCTTTGAAGATGATGGTTGAGGGAGAGGAAACTGCAAAAACTGGAACAGGGCAAACTAACCTTACTTGACTCAGAATCAGATATGATTAACCTCTCTTTCCACCTGCAAAGAAATACAGGTAGCATATATTCAATGGTACAGTT
>JAOYMZ010000001.1:378889-406312 GCA_025802335.1 Pinguicula primuliflora
GTAAAGTTTAAAAGTTTATTAAAATAATAATAAAAATAATATTATAATATTCAAAATTAAAAAAAAAAAAAAAAACTGCGCGTGGCCGGACGCGTCTTCCGTTTTGCTTTTGTCGTTTCATTCACAAAAAACCTTCCCAACTTGAGTTGGCAACTATCTCTTTATAATATAGATTTTGGTGCGATGTTTGGCTTACATAACCGATGTTCCAATTTAAAAATCAATCCTTTTGTACTTAAAAAATAATAATTTGTTAATATTATATATATTTTTTTGACAATGTATGAGAACCTACCCATATCGCAATAGACTGCAAACCACAGTAGGATGGTAAGCTCCACTTGACAAGCTATATGTGATAAGATCATGTGGATGAGTGAGTTTGAACCATTACGAATTGTTAATGTTGTATATTAATAGTTTTTCAATCCATCCGAGAAATTTAAACAGTATCGCTAGGTGTACCGATCCCTATTTATACCGGGTCTAGTACACCCAATAATAGAGCTCTGCGCAAATTTAAAAAGTTTTGCATTTAGGGCGAACCCTCGTCCGCCTCCTCTCTCCTGTCTCACTTTCATCACTTCCCAAGTACCGTCTCACCAAGTTGATCTTTATGTTACAATTGTATTAAATTATAAACTTGTTATAGATATAGTGATCAGAACAGTTTTGTAAGAATAAGATTTCTGTAATCCAGTTATTGAGAAATCCGAATCTGATAGCGGACACGGACTCGCCACGCTTGATCAGTCGTACGTGGCGCTTTCACACTTTTCGAACCTAACCCTAGTGCATCACCCTCGTTGCTAATGCCTCCTCACACCACAATCCAGTCTTCCATCGATCCTGCCACAACTCCGATCACGATTCTGGTTCCCTCTGTGGGCACGGGCCAATAGTTCATGGTTGTTCCAGCTTATCAGACTCCTGGAGTCCCGCCACCAGGGGTTGGGAGCGGTATGGTTCAGCAGAATGTTGCACCCCAATACGCCATGGCAGGCCAGCCTTTGAGATATATGCTGCCAATTCAAAATGCTTATACTGGATATCCCCAGGTTGTTCCTCCAGGGGCCATACCTCATCCGGAATTCTTGAATTTTGGGCATACATTAAAAGGTATGTCCGTTTTAATTGTGTTATTTTGCATTATCATGACATACAATATCTTAGCAAGCATCAGATATATATATAGATGGTACTCGTTTAGATGAGCATAACTCAACAACAAAGCAAAAAAAAAAAGCAAATATAGAAGCAAAGCTCAGAAACTAAAGCTCAAAACAAAGCTCCAAAAGCAAAACTCAGAGGTAAAACTTAGAAGTAAAGCTTAAAAGCAAAGCTTAGAAGTAAAGTAAAGCTCAGAACAAAGCTCAATAACAAAGCTCAGAAGTAAAATTTAGTAGCAATGCTAAAATTTCAAAACAAAATTAAAAGTAAAGCTGAAATGACATGATTGTCATTTTGATGAGTTTATCTCCCTACTATTAGGGGGAGAAAAATATGTGCCAGAAGTACAAAGGGACATAGTATGACATGACCAAGTATTATCCCATTTTGATCAACGATGAAATGAATATGAAGTAGAAATTCATAGGATAATTCATTTGTAGAACATTGCAAATCAATTACCGGATGCATTTACAGACAGCCAACTGGATGTAAAATCTCACATACTAATTGTCAATGCACCTATAAGAATCGGTGTCCCATAAGGACAAAATACCAACAAAACGACAAATGAATCTACACAACGCTTGAAGCGTGGTAGACCTGTTGGTGCAAAAGATAAAATTTTCTGGAAGAAAAGAGCACCAATAGAAAATGTGATCACCGGACTCAGATAAATATAATATCTAATGACTCTCCTGAAACTCCCTTCATACAAAGGAAGCTTAAGATGAGGAACCTAATGAAGATAATAAGGTACCTCATAACAATGAGATCTCAATTCACTATGTATTGTCGACAATATTTTTGCGTATAATATTGCTTTTAATCTAAACAAATGTGAAGATAAAATGGAACCACACTCCGTCGAAGAATGTTGACGTCAAGATGATTGGACAATGTGAAAAGAAGCAATAGAATCAGAGTTGAGCTCACTCGAAACACGCAAGGTCTTCGAGCTTATTATTCAAACACCTAATGATGTTAAACCGGTTGGATATAAGTGGTTATTTATTCAAAAAAGAACTAACGAAATAAAATTGAGCACAACAAAGCTCGCCTTATTGCACAAGCTTTCTCCTCAAACCCAAGAATGATTATGAGAAAATATATTTTCTAGTCATTGATGCGATTACAATCTGATTTTTGATCAGTTCAACATCATTTGTAAGAAATTGGAGATACGATAAATGGATGTTATACAGCATAGCCGTATGGACCATTCGATAAATAAATTTATACAAAAATCCCACAAGGATTTAAGATGACTGCAACGTCTTATGGCAAATAAATCAATATCTATTTCATTAAACTTCAAAAATAAATATGTGGATCAAAATCAGGTCGGATGTGGTAATTTACTCATGTATATTCATCGAGAAAAACATATATGATTTTTACAATAGTTGCAAATAATTTAAATTTTATTGGGACCCCAGAAGAGCTCAACGAAACTGCAACGTATTTAAAAAATGAATTCTAGATGAAAGATATTGATAAAATGCGATTTTATCTTGGACTACAAATTGAGGATGTCTCAAAAGGGATATTTGTACATCAAAGACATAGACAATGAAAGTCCTGAAGAACTTTTGCATGGACATGCACATTCCTTATCTATACTCATGGTGGTAAGATCACTAGATCCCAAGAAATATCCATTCTGTTCCGTTCAAGACGATG
This sequence comes from Pinguicula primuliflora, assembly GCA_025802335.1. Lineage (NCBI taxonomy): Eukaryota > Viridiplantae > Streptophyta > Magnoliopsida > Lamiales > Lentibulariaceae > Pinguicula > Pinguicula primuliflora. The sequence continues at coordinate 381,743 of JAOYMZ010000001.1, forward strand.
AAGAGATACTTATACCAGAAGTACTATATTTCAGTGCCATAAGTGCACCAATGTATAACTTCTTGAAAGATAGTGCTACTCAAACTCGAAGAAATTGGTATGGTATCAAGCACATTCTCCGCGATTTAAGCGGTACTCCAGGTTTGAAATTATTTTATAGTCGTGATATAACTTCATAATTAATTGGATATACAGATGCATGTTATCATTTATCCCACATTAGGGACGAGCACAGTGGATGATGCATCACAAGTGATAGAACATGACATATTGCGGCAATCTTCGTACACACATGAAATCAGATCAAATCAAGTGATCATTGATCAGATTTATTTACGAAGTTATAATCTAAAATGTATTTCAATAATTTGTATCTAGTTTTTGTATGTGATGTTTCGAAGATATTTAAAACATACTTTTGAGGAGGAGAAACAATGCGCATTTGTACTTTTTTTCCTTTGCTTAGGATTTTTTCCCACCGGTTTTTTCCTAAGCAATGTTTTAACGTGACAACTTTGGCATATTCTTGATCCGGAAGAATTCAATGAAAGGACAATGAAAAATCCATACTTGACAAAATTACAAAAGTATGCATCCTTATAAATTAGTTCAATTAAGGGGGCGTGTATAGATATATATTATAGATATAATGATTGAACCATTTTGTGTACAAGAATTATCTGTAACGGCTGGCCATTATTTCTATACAACGAGAATTACCGAAAATAATAGAAACACACGTCCGCTCTTCTAATATTCTCTTTATCTTTCTTATAAAATTATCGAAATTACAATAATTACAATATAGTAAGGCACAAAACTGCCCAAACAATTCAAAATGCACACAAACAAAGCTGCGGGTCAGGGAGAAGTCTTCTTCTATGTCGGCCTCGTGTTGTATAATGTATTGTACCCCAACCCCAAGGATGGATGTGCCACCGACACCGACTCGTTCCCTACTGTGAGGTGTGAGCCAATATTCTAAACTAAACTCATTTTACTCATACCATTATTGAGTTGCAGCATTGTCGGGACCCCATCCGTACTCCAAAGGTACAAAACTGCAGCTGTATCGTAGTTGTACAAGCAGAGCCTTTGACTTGAGAAAACGCGGAGTGGATATCTGCTTTAAGACATACATATATTGCATTTCATGGTCTGACATGGCGCGGTGCGGTGCCGGTGTTTGCCGTGCAATTTGTTGGAAATTGTTCTAGTTCTATACCGATTAGATAAGTAAAGAAGAACAGAGACTAACCAACATCTTATTATTTAAGTTGGCTTACACGTATATCTGCTCACACGACACCTAGCCTAGATATAAGTTTTCTACTCAGCTATTAGTAGCTCTGTCTCTCAGTTCCCAATTGGATGTCGGTAAATTTGTTCAATATTGAATTGGACATTCATAAACATCCCCTAGGATAAATTAAATTGCAGTTATCTAGAAAAGAATATCCGTTGTTGCATCAGAAGATTATAATGTCATGGTTTAGTGAGAAAACGAAGATTTGTTCTTAGAAGGATCCGCCCTTCATTGCTCTTTAAATGATTCTTAAACACTGCATGTCATTAACTAACACATGCATTAACGTAAATGGTTGGGTAAGCAGCGAATAAGTATAGAGTTGTAGAAGAAAATGGCAAAGGCAAGTGAAAACAGGGCAAGGAGGTTTCGTCCAAAATATTTGGCCACCAACCCACTATTAATGAAGTAGCTAACACTTTTAGAGTTAGACCCAACTTTCCAAAACTACTTTTCTTCCCTGAATGGGCAGAAAAAAAGGAAAAATCAGTGCTTTTTTCTTAATTGTGTTGTCTTCATGTGCAGATTTGGACTTGGAATAAGGATTTGGACTTGGAATAATGGTACTTGTACCCTTCAAATTGTTATACTTTATAAATTTCTTATATGTCAAGAATAATACCCTCACTTTAGATCCTATTAGTAAACCTTGGCAACCATCAGAACCACACACACAATCCAATCATTTTTTTATGTGTGGTTGTGATGATTGTCACATAACAGGTTTATGAATAAGGTCCAAAGTGAGGGTGCAAGTAGCATTACTTTAAGTGTCAAACAACACAATTATACATTAAAAAATAAGTGTGATTGTGTGTGTGATTGTGATGGTTATGGTATAAAGAGTGATGAAGTGTGCCCGTTTTAATTTTAAGGGTACCTCAATCATTATTCTTTGGACTTCAGACATATCTGATATATCTGGGATCCAAGGGTAAATATTGATTGTTTAAGAAACGGCAGTTGGGGGCTCCACCCCCTGTGTGCATTGATGGGTACATCAATTTCAATTAATTGCCTTTTAAACTTCCTCCTGTCCTATGTAGTCTGCTTGTATTGATGGACTGTAGAGTACAAGCTGTAATCTATTGTAGGCATTCAATGAGAAAATTTGCCTGAAATGTCAACGGAACTTCCCGCCCCCACTTCAACCCCCAGATAATAAACTGTAGTGTAATATACAATCGTTACACAGAGTGACAATTTCAGATCGATTGCTATATATAGAACAAGCACGAGGAGGCTGCTTTCAAAGACGCATTTCCTTCGTAGAGGTAAGCTCGGAAAGATCACATCTTTAGTGGGCAGTATTCGTTTCATTTTGATCATGTAATGCAATTTTAGATGCAATTTAGCTCTCAGCATGTCGTTTTATAGATTTGGGGTATGATAGATTGTATTCTTGTCACATGATATTAGAATGGTTGGTACAAATCTGGATTTGTTGGATTTTGCACTGGCTGATATCCCTCCTGAGGTTTACATTTTTTATGCATGGTGCTGCGTGTACTGAACCAGTAGTATATGATATTGAACGTTGATAATAATCATATCCTTCGTGGGTGGGTTCATATGTTTTCTGTTTCATCTTTCTCCTGATTTTATTTTATGATTTATGTTGTTGATTTTTGACTGTACTCTCGTTTTGATCTTCACTTTTGATTTCATAGGTCGCAGGGTAGTGGTGTGGAGGGGAATGGGAGTGATATTTTCCTGTGCATTTACCAGTTCTGATGATTTGGATACCCTTTTCGAGTCTTCACGTGATAAAGTATTTAGTTTTGGAGGTGACGATTCCAAAGGTTCCATCTTGCTCGGTCCTAAGGCTCAAGATCCTAATCTTTCAACTCTGAGATCTTCTGGTTCTGGAAAGATGATGATCCCAAGATCCCCAGCTTCAGGCCTGAATCCACAGATGATGATACAATCGATCACCCTGGAGGGCAAACACGCCTCTGTAGATGGCGGCAGTCCCACGAAAGATGCTCAGAAACCTTTGGTTGATTCTGATGGACGAAAGTATCAAGCAGCGGTGAAGTTGCAGAAGACATACAAGAGTTTCCGAACCCGAAGGCAGCTTGCAGATTGTGCTGTTCTAATGGAGCAAAAATGGTAGGTATCCTTTGAGTTCCCATTAATCAACTTTTATAAGGACGAAGAAGATAACTTTAGTGGTATTTCAGGTGGAGCCTGGTAGAACATTACCATCTCAAACGTAGTTCTATATCATTCTTTGAGGTTGAGAAGCCTCAAACTGCTGTATCACGCTGGTCAAGAGGGAAAACCAAAGCTGCTAAGGTAGTATTTCAGGATATGGGGTATGTGCACGGAGGTAATTCACCGCACACTATGCAGTGCCACGTGGCACTGCACCAGGTGGGCCGGTGTTCAACACCTTTGTGTGTGCCCGCTGACCGACCAATCCCACAGTGTTCTCTTCCAGTATTTCAGCCTTTGCTTTTCATTGGGAGTTCTAATATTGAGCCTGGTGACTTTTTAGGTAGGGAAGGGCTTGTTAAGGGATGAGAAGGCACGAAAACTCGCCTTGCAGCATTGGCTGGAAGCTGTAAGTTGTTCTAACCTGAGAGATTTTCATAATATGACCTCTACCGTACTGTCTCTAATAAGTCGAACATTTACCGTAGATTGATCCCAGGCATAGATATGGTCACAACTTACAGTTCTATTACACCAAATGGCTTCATTGCACCAGTAAGCAGCCTTTCTTCTACTGGTAAGAAGAAAGATGAAAGATATTCCAAATGGTCCCAATTCTGTTGCTGTTTTCTTTCAGTCAGGAGCCTTTATAATATGTTTTGCCAACTTTTCAAACGCAGGCTAGATGTTGGAGAAGGTCGGGATGTGAATCTTGAAAGATGCCCCAGAACTAAACTTCACATGCAGTGCATAAAGTATCTTGATCCAGTAAGCTCCAACTTCAACCTGCTTAGGGGCGCCTACACCGCCCTCAACGCTTTCTTGAACAAAGTTAATTGACAACTAACTCGATGTTGATGCAGGCCGAGAGAAGTGCATATGAGGTGATAATTGTTGATGGCAAGTTGATGTACAAGCAGACCAGGGAGCTGCTCGATACAAGAGGAACGCCGGAAGATGTCAAATGGATATTCGTTCTCAGCGTGCACAAGGTTTTATATGTGGGACAGAAGAAAAAGGGAACCTTTCAACACTCCAGTTTCTTGTCCGGTGGTGCAACATTGTCAGCAGGGCGCTTGGTTGTAGAAGAGGGCATTCTGAAGGTACATTCTTCCTTCCCTCTGTAAGTCATGTTTTGGGAATAATTAGAGCAAATTTAATGATCATAATGCACTTGGAACTCAGGCAGTATGGCCTCACAGTGGGCATTATCTCCCAACAGAAGAAAACTTTGAGGAACTTATAGTGTATCTATCAGATAACAATGTTGATCTCAGTGTTGTTCAGGTATGTATCTTCAATCTGTATTATAGTATAGTATGAATGTGTTCATATTCATATCTCATCATGGACATTCTCTACCTGCAGAGAGCACCTTCCAATGGAGAGGAGGATGTTTCCTCTACTACTTCCAGTCTTCGCACAAGCACATCAGTACCGGATCTCAAGGTTGAAGAAGACACGGAGGACATTGATGCAAGCATACAACATTCCAAGGATGATGAATATGTAGATGTACATCCAACAACCTCAAGATGGTCAAGGAGATCACGCTCGAAAATCTCTCCACTTACCATTCCAAGCCGAAGATCTGAAAACGTGCATGAGCTGTTCTGGACTCCGAAACCGCAGGTTCCTTGCACACTTCAGTCTCCTAAAAGTCCTTCGGATGGATATGAGACACCAGAAGATATGCTGTTCGATGATGATATGTCCGTCTCAAAGCACAATCTGTTCGACAATGAGGAGGAGAAGAAGTTCCAAGAGCCCGTTTCCAAGGAAAAGATCATGAAGAGAATAAATTCCCACAAAGGCATGAAGTCATATCAGCTTGCGAAACAGCTTTCATGCAGATGGACAACGGGAGCAGGTCCACGAATCGGATGCGTGAGAGATTATCCTTCTGAGCTACAATCCAGAGTGTTGGAGGAGGTCTGTTTGTCTCCTCAAAGTGCATCGTCTGGAAAAAGTGAAAGGCTAACACTCTCACACAGAGTCAAGAGTCCACTTGGTATCTCATCAGCTATAGCTGAAGAGTAATTGTTCTGTACAATGGCACCTGCTGCAAAGGGAAAGTGGTGATAGGAGAACATTTTCTGTTAAGGGCTCCTTTAATTTTTTTATTTATTCACTATCTTATCTTGTACATTAACTAGTAAAAAGGATACGATGCATTTGCTTCATATAACTTCATAATGAACCTATATAATCATAACAATAATACACCTTTCAGGTTAAAGAAACTGCATTTTCTGGTTTAGACACAGCAATGTCCAGATGCTTGGTTCATTGCTAGCAACTGTAGAATTCCAAAACTTGCTTCGCCACCATGAAAAGTCATGCATATGTTGCGGAGTTGCAAAGAGGAAACTGCACCGACAAGTTGTAGCATCTGTAGAAGATGGCCGCTGATTCGGGAAGCAATCTAAGGATGAAACCGCTTAGATGAAAGGGAATAATATGTATTCAGCATAGAACAGATTCCATATGAATCGATAAAAGTCACCGATCGCTTCCTGCAATATTAATGGTCCTTTGTAAGCACCTGAATACGGAAAAACCTCATCCAGAATGCATTGCAAGCATGAAGAAGTTCGTGTTTATTAACGGAAAAGGACAAACAAGCAGAGAGAGAAACAAAACACTAGACACGGTGAATGCCAAGATAGTCAAAACAGTGGTTATGGACGATTGATTCTGATGTATTGCATTGCAGCTATAGGTCAAGACAACGCAGCAACTTACCTAATCTGCAAAGATGCTAAAGTTTTGTAGGACATAAATCTAGACGCGGTGAATGCCAAGATAGTCAAGAGATCAGTTATAGACGAGTCTGATGTAGTGCAGCTATAGACATTACAACATAACTGAGCAGCTCAACAGTCTGGAAAGATGATAAGTTTTTTGTGGGAAATGACACCATGGTTAGGCTACCAGCTTTGAGTAGTTGCTATATCATGTTGGGTGGAATTTAGGAAGCATGTATAGACTATAGATAATAATATAGCCAGAATATAAGAACGTTAACTACCTTAATAACAAAAAAAATAGAACTACCTTAGAATAATTTGCTCTTTCCAGCAACCAGGCCTGCAAGATAGCACGAAACAACATCTTTCAAGAAAATGACTCGTGCATATGATCGATCATATGACTACATATGCAGCGAAAGGGGTAGCGAATCTACAAAATTGTTGCTTAAAAAACTTTGCAGAGGTTTCTTCGACGAGAAAAATAGAGACACCAACAATGTTGCAGGCTGGGTATTCATATGCTGTCAAAACAGGATGAAAAAGCAATGGACCATTTGATGAAAAAAACATTTGAAGAAGGGCAGAGTGTTTTGTACATCATAATTCAGAAGATATTTTTAATGTGAGAGAGAACAAAGATGGTGAATGAAGATCGTTAACTCAACTGCAAATGCACGAAAGCTAAAAAAAACGAAAACTAAATTTATATTGAAAAAAACTTGAGCTAAAAAATTCTATGCAACAGGAATAAAACTGCAGATACCTGGAACGTTAAACCTAGAGCCAAGATAACATGTGAAGGTATCATCAAACTTCTCTTAAAGGCCTGAAATTTTATAGGTTGAATAATATAATTCCAGAGCATTATAACATGAAATAGCAATCGTAGAGGACTTTTTAATGTGCTCACCTGAGGCATATATACTGCTGCAAGAACTGATCCAATATAATTGATCAATAGAAGTCCAGATCCAAGCAACGCAATTTTTCGTACACCAAGTTTTGTTGCCAAAGTAGATATCTGAAATCTAAAGAACTTATGTTACAGAGTGTTTGGAATTGGTAGACTTTTCTTTTTCCTTTTACTTAAAATAAGCAACCAGTGGCGAAATGAAGCAAAGGATGGCCTAAGTCTAGCGACTTGCAAAATTGTTAATGGCTTGAGGCTCGACGTGCGATAAATAAATATAAAGCGCAAATGTTGATATGAACATGGATGTAGGATACCTAAAATTACTCGACAATAATTGGATTTTATGACTCTGCATGCAATAAAAAAATGCAGATTGTAAATAATATTACACCATGATTTTAGTTCAATAATTTCACCTGTATTTATCTTATACACTTTAGATCTAAGAGGTACTATTTCCTCTTGTAAATACGGTAAAAATCAAAACTGAGGAATTAAATTTAGTATAAATCAACACAAATATGAGTATAGTATTGGAAAACTGTTTGATGCTACACTCAACCAACTCCCCGTATTATGGTGCACCATAAAGAGACGGAAACACAAGAAATAGAAGAATGAACGGAAGTACTAAGCCAGTAACAGCATTAATTTCAATAAAGTGCATCAGATAACTTACTTCCTATCACCTTCAACATCTGGAAGATCTTTAGTAATGGCAATGACAAGGGCAAATAAGGTCACAAATGTGGTTATGAATGCCACTGGTGAACTGCAATCAAAATGACCAAAAAAATGAGGTAAATAACCAGAAATCAGAGCTGGAAGATATGACATCATAAACCTCATACGGAAACATTCATGTTTCAAATATTGGACAACCAAGTACAAAGTTCAGGTCACGAGAATGATCATAACCTGGTATATTAGTTTACCTCCATTCAAATGTTAGACCAAGAGCTGCTCTTGTTGCGTAATAGACACCATAATTTAGAAGGAACCCTCGTACCTGGAAAATGACTCGATGGTTAACAACATTTTCTATTAACAGTACATAGAACAAATGAAAGTGATGGACCAGAATTATTCTACCGCTGAATTATCTACTAACCTATGTAGGAGTTAACTAAGTCACTATGCCTTGGGGGTTCTCTTTAGAGCATAATTAGTTTTAATAAGTTAAACACAGCCATTTGATCTAAAATTGTCAGTATAATCAATTAAAGTTCAACATTAACACTACACCTTTTGCTTTCATTCCAGTTACTCCATGAAAATGAGTTATTTCTCTGTCTTATAGCATGTGATTGTTTGACCATCTGATACTGATGCAATTAGCATTAGCAAGAAACATTAGTTTTTCCTTGTGTGGTACTGGTAGCTAGAAGCATCACTTTCATCGACGACTCAAAGTGAATTCCCACTTTAATGGAACCCTTACCGTCGCTATAATAATAAATGCTACGACCGCATATCTCTTCATACGAAATGGAGGAACGGAATAAATGGTGCCAAGGAAAAGACCAAGGCAGTAAAGAGAAGTAATGAAAGGACCAAAATTCAACCCAACAATAAGAAACCCAGCAGCAGCAAGCAATAACACCAAGAACCATGCGGATTGTTGTGAAAGATCTCCCGCAGCTATTGGCAAGTATGGTTTGTTCACCCTGCGATTTTTAGCAACAAACTAAGAGATTCAATGCATGCAGGGTAACTGTATCACATAACCTTGATTTTATAAAGGAACCAAATGAAACTTTCCAGTGTAGAGTCTATATCCAGAAAAAAAAAAAAAAAAAGCAATGATGCTTTGATCACAAAAAAGGCAATCATCCAACCAAAAGGAATGGATGATCATCCCTTACTTGTCAATGCCGACATCATATATCTGGTTAATGCCCACTATATAACCATTTCCACATATGAGTGCTAGAAGTCCACAAGTTGCCTTCACCAACAACGACCACCTTATCAAATTTGGATTTTCGATTAGAGCCCTGGTTACTAGAGAACTGTCAAAACACAAAATCCAGAACAACTGAGGATAATATCATAGTAACACTACACGCATACGTACATGATGATGGTGGAAACAGGTTATAAATCTTACACAGAACCTAATGTTGTTCCACGTATGGTGTGAGGCCTTAAAAATCTCCAGAAGGCATCCCCTAATTTGGAAATTCTACTCAACAGTGGATCAGTCCCGGCGGCATCAACTTTCGAGGAGGCCTGACAGTTTGATCCTTAATTGTAAGCTCCATAACAAGCGAATGATTTTTTGTTATGAGGCGCAAATCTCAAGCAAACAGCAACTGTAAGCACTTTCAAAAAAGCACATAGTTCAATCAAGTCGTGCCTCATTTGGACAAAGTTCCAATTTCTCATGAATAAATTTGCAGCAAAACAGACACATCTTTCAACTACCATGTGAAGATAGAAGCTCCATATTTGACATGGCAGCTAAAATTAATACTCCTTTGACATGGCATGAGCGAACAATCGAATGCAAGTAACGCCAAGAGATGGACAGTGACGAAGATAACATTGAAGCATAAAAGCTCATAAGAACCTAAATTTTCACCTCCAATTCAAAAACATACAACAGAATCGAACTCGGATCAACGACAAGGAACGTCAAGCCAAGCCTTCACATATGAATTCCTCTACATGAGAAAATTCTCCTTAACGTACTGCAATTAAGTTCGGAGTAATACAGTTCGAAAAGTGAAGAGACCCAACACACGAAAGGAGAAACTTTCTCATAAGACCAGAGTTTAAAAAAAAAACTTAACACAAAGTGAGGGTCCGAGGGAGCACAAAATCGAGTAATAACTCAACAAACCCAGATAGAATGGCGCCTGTTAATCGGCCTGGGGCTGCACGGGCACAATGGGGCAAAGGCAGGCGACAAACGCGAGTCCTTCGAGATCTTGAGGCATCTGCCATTAGTTCTGAATGTAGGCATCTTATTCCTGGAGTGGGAAGTCAAGGGATAAGAATGGGGAGAAATCCCTGAGGAGAAACATGGGACAGAAAGCTCCATCCCGTCTCAACAGTCAAGACGCTGATTGCTGATGGTAAGTTGAAAAAACTCTTCTTCATAACTACCCTCTTTTCTTGCTGAATATTTCTGGATTAATGATTTTACAAAGAAAGATAGGCCAGGCCACAGAGAGATGTGGTCGGAATTTGATCCTCATAAGCGGACAGCTTATTAATAAAAATAAACCCGTAACTGTGAAGGCAGTGGATAATAATTATCGGGTCCGAGTGCGTGGTATGGCCACCTGAGTGAAAGAATAGGCTGGCGGTGAAGGGAGAGATGAGTAGAATAACAGGAGTTGCCGTAATTTCCGGTTCGAACAACGTGAAGGGTTTCATTAACTTCATTCAAGATGCAGTTTCCGATGGTAATCCGATCTTCCGAATGCCTTCGTGTTTACTATATTTTCTGGTTCAACATTCGGAGCTGCTGCCGTACTATTACGGTTCATTTGATGATTTTAGATGCGATTACACTTGTGAAAGGAAGAATTACTGGGCTGAGTCCAGGGCTCCATGGTTTTCATATTCATGCTCTTGGCGATACAACCAATGGCTGCAACTCTACTGGTCGATGCTCAATCTCTTTCTTATTTCTCTTTATAGGCTGCTAAGCTATATAACGAAACACAAAGACTTTGTTGATTTTGTTTTATGATGATCGAGTATGATGGGCTATAATGTGTTTAGATGATGAACAACTTTTTATAGATGATGGACCTTTGCTTTCTTACATTATAATCGATTCTGGCTGCCCCAAAGTGGGTTATGGTATCTAAGTACCACTTGGAATGTATGCCTGATTAAGGAATTAAGCTTTCCATATTTGAATGCTGAAAAAAATACTTGAAAGAAAAGATGCTCAATTGATCGATTGATGACCTTTTTATGTTATTTGAAAATTTTATTTCTTATCTAGAGATATTTGAGACTTACTTTTCTGAATCATTGATGATCTGATCCTCAGGACCTCATTTCAATCCTTTGAAGAAGGATCATGGATCCCCTACAGATGAAGAGCGTCATGCTGGAGATCTGGGGAACATTGTGGCTGGCCCAGATGGTTTGTGGCTGTTTTCTTGTGTCCATTCTGTATTGAGTTTCATGTGAGTCATCTATAACATTTCCAATGCTTGACAGGGGTGGCTGAGATTGCACTTATTGGCACGCAGGTAATCAGCCGTAACGTTCTTATTATGATTCGTTTTCTCAGTTTCGTGAGTAAAATTTTGAACAACATAACAGATTGAAAATTAATTTTTAGCTCTGATGGTGCCTTGCTTCTTTTTCAACTTAGGCCACTTGCACTTATATTTCTGCAATCTTAGAAGTACATGGAGTGGATTGCATCTATAAATTGTTGAACATAAATGCAGTTTCAGATCAGTAGTTATAAGTTTAACACCACTGCGAAAAATGGTCAACTAAACATTGAGGCAACTATACAACAGCTTAATAATGACATTACTTTCACACATGTGTCATTCACAGATTCCATTGAGTGGTAAGCATTCCATTCTGGGAAGAGCTATTGTTGTGCATGCTGATCCTGATGACCTGGGAAAAGGTATCAAAAAAATTTAAATAGAGGGGGTCTCCGGACTCTAAAAAAATCCTCTGCTTGTTTTCCTTTTGAAACTTCATGAATTAGGCATTTCAACAGGCGCACATGAACTCAGCAAGACAACTGGAAATGCCGGTGCAAGAGTTGGTTGTGGTAATAAGAAACGTAGATCCAAGAAATGTTTTAGGTGCTAGCGAAAATGCTCGTGAATCAACAAGTTCAACTGCTAATAGTTTTTTATCATGTTCGGCAGGCATAATCGGACTTCAGTCGTCTGTATAGTGTGGATGACGAACATGATGGAGCTTCAGCTGATTAAGGCATTATGTATATACAGACTTCTTCTTGGTAACATTTTCCATGAAATGCTATGGAGGATGGTGGCTTTGTAGATTGGTTCAGTTGAAATAAGCTGCTTATAATTTGATCCAAACTTCAGTTATTTTACATTCCAGCATGTATCATTTGTTTATAACCCTAACCCAACACCTCATATAGTCTCTTTTGATAACGTGGAAAATCCAACCCAACGCCCTACCACAATAGCTTACAAACTACAGAAGGGAGGTAAGCCACACTTAGACAAATTATATATGACAGGCTCATGTCGCTAAGTGAATTTGAACCCACCTTTGGATGCAATTGAAACTCTTGAAACCACTACATCAACCCCTCAATCTTCACTCTCGCAATTTCAACACTATAAACCCAAGATGAGTGTGGCCAACAAGAGAACCTCTTAGAAAGAGATGATCATGAAACAATGGAATTAGACAAATTCAACCTTCTCATCGCCTACATGTGAAATCCAAGACCAAAACGGGAAATCACTGTGAGAATTACACCGGAATGGGATAATGATGCCAAGGTAAGTGGCTCACCTACGACTGTAAATTTTATAATCACTAGCTTGTAATGATATAAATTATCAGTAATAGAGACCCTCCGATCAAGAGATTGATTGTTAGTGTACGATTATCCCATATATTGAATGCAACCGGCGATAACCACTGGGGCTCAGGATGCTCCTATCCTCTCAACCAAGTGTTGCGATATGAAGAGTTGTCCTTCAAGGAAGCATCATGAGGTTTATATTCCATCACGTAGCTCTGGGGAAGTTTCAGATGTCGCTTGATGGAATCCCTCAGAGCCATTACAGCCTAAATCAGAACAAAATAAATGCGTAAACTACCAGGAAATGGAAATCGAGAGAGAAGCATGCTTGCTGTAGCAATCAAAGAACATGGTGTTTGAGTTGGAGTAGCTGACCTGATGATCCGATGCATTGCGATTCCATAAACTCAGTATATCCTCATTGAAACGAATGCTCAAGACAGCCCCACAAATGTTGTCGCCGTAATCAAGTTGATCTCCTATTAACGCTAAAACCTTCAACAAAATGCCCATTAAACAATTGCAGTCTACTATTAACAAGGAACGTCCAGAATGTAATGGATTAAATGCTAACATACATATTTTTAATATAGGCATCTATTCAATTCGTATTATGAAACGTGCATACTGAGAAGACTGCATAGTGCGTATTAAGTGAACTAAAGCATTGCTATTCTATGACAAAGATCTGCAGCCCCTACAACTTATAGGAAATAGGTGCAAAGAAACTTTGAAGGTAGAATAACTCATGCACATTCAAAAATCTATAATGATACAGAGATATATGCATGACATATTACTATGACTAGCTTATTTGTCATACCAGGTCCTCCCAAAAACGGCCTGAGACGGGTTTTTTAAATCTGATAATCCATTTTCCACCATTGCAGTTGGCAGAATCCTGGTAAAAGAGCACATAAACATCTCCTGCAGTTAGTATTTATAATGATGAGTTCCGTGAACGTAGCTGGCAACACAACAAGTAGACACATACCTCCCACAGTGGGCGAATACCCTCCTTAAATAGATGCAAATCAGTTGGGCTTGGCATGACGGAGGGCCGGGCTAAGTGACAATAGCAGACCCAGAATGCTTCGACCTGAGCCCAGTCAATTCAATTCATCGTAAACGATTCATTAAATTATATTTAAAAAAAACTCAAACTCGTGAAGCCTATGCCAATACAATGATTGAAACTTCCTGAAGTCGTGAAGAAAGGTAAGAAACCACTTACTGTACTGAAGTCCACAATCTTCTTAATGTTATCTTCATATGATGTTTGGGTTCGGATTCCAGGAGTTCGTCGGGTGTACCAAAATACAAATTTGTTCTGAATGTCATATGCATAGATAATCAATATTATAATGTAATTTCAGAAAAGTGCATTATCCGCCACATTTCATCATTAATTCACCTGCTCAACAAAATTTAATCTGGAAGTTGCAATACAAATCACAGATTTAACATAGAGAAATTATAATCAGGAAGATCATAATAAGCTATGTGCTTCGGCTCAATTTCACATAACTCACGCAAAACCTCTTATGGAAAGTTATTTTCAGAGACTCTTAAACTGGGCACACACATAATCTTCAAGTCAAGCGACTAGTTTTTCTCTTAAACTCTTCATGTCCGATTATTAAAAAGGAAAACTATTGGGAAAAAAATACATTTCCTCCAAAAGGAAATTGCAACAGCTTGAGCATTGTATGCTTTTGGGTTTCCAACTCGGTTGAAATGTTGAATATTGCATCCTTGGCTCTTACATATAAAGAACTGAGTTATCAAGTTGCAAAAAAGGTCATTTATAGTTTCGGAGTGGTCAAACAGCACATTCTGGATCAATTCAGTGACTAAAAACACGTCGAAATAAACAAACGAAGCATGTGACCGAATACGAAAACAAACTGAGCATTATTTCATCACTATATTTGCTTGAAATCTTTCCTAATTCAAAGTTCTTACAGAACAAATAGAAACCAACCAAGGAGAAATTTACATTCCCAAAATGAATTGAAAGCAATAGCAAGCAAGCAGGAATTTTTTCACTAACTTCCACAAAACCTAATCGATCAATCACATAAACAAGTAAATAACACATAAAATTAATTCCAAAATTCTAACAGGCAAATAAATCGAAAGACGAAGAGCAAATGACGAACTTTGAGTGGGTGTAGACCAGCCTTGAGATCGAGGGCAACGCGCGCTCTGTCTTCATCGTAGGGCCCCGACTGCGGCTGGAAGCTATCGTTTCCTTCGTACTCGTTCTTCTCGGCTGCCAATTCCATTGTTGATCTGTCTTATCGTCTTAGCTCTAGAAGCCCTCACCAAGTTTCTCGTTCCTGCGGTTGAATTCTTATTAGGAGCCAGAGCGAAGAGAAGAGGGGACTATATTGGCTCGCGCTGCGGCGAAAAGTTTCGTCCGTATTTGATGAGCCCGCCCGATATCAAGAAAAGAAACCCATTTAAGATACTGGCCCAATAACTAAAATGACTATGGGCCCATTTTAACGATATCAGCCCAATGTTTGGGAGAATTAAAGATGACCCGTGGAATTTTTTCGTCTGTTCCATGCCGCGACAGCGGTGGCTCGCCGGCCGTCGCCTCGTTTCCTAGTAAACCCCAACACTCTACCACGAAGAGAGTTGCGAATTAATCCACCGAGAATGATAGATCCAATGGTGCAGACGATAATCATTTAGTCAGTAGAAATATTTCTCTTGAGTTTTGAATTTGAATTCTGTCTGTTTTTCTTGGGTTCTGTTAGTTATTTTTAACCTTTTTCCTCTCATGGCGGAGCTGAGGTTTCGTGAGGGAGTAGCGGTGGAGTTGTGGGGTTACAAATGGTAACATGTGCTCTTGAGGATCCGCTTAACCTTGCCTTGTTAAATGGTAACATTAGGATTTTGAATTTCATGCGGTCGTTGTAGATGATCCCCAAGCATATTTGTTATCGCCGTACTCTTTTCAATATGATACTCTTCTCGTCGGAAAGGAAAATCTTTCCAATCCCTTATAATGCTCCTTACCTGTACACTACAGTGCAAACCTATGTGGAAGTGTATATGAAATGGAAAAAGGATCCGTACTATGACTCCATCACTTCGATCCACAAGTCCCTTCAGCTGAAGCCTGTAATTGCTTTGAAAAACTTCTTTATATCGTCATCCTCGTCTCCGCAAGACAATTATTGTATTCCTATTTCAGCTGTGTCCAAAAATGGTAGACACTTTGGAATAAGCATTAGGGTTCTGAGGTTCTTGAGGAGCTATCCTTCTTATTTTGAGGAGTTTGAGGGGCCGCTTTATAATTTACCTTGGTTTAGGCTGACACAAAAGGCCATTGAACTTGATAGAGAGGAAAGATTGGTTTATGAAGAATTTAGAGATGATATTTTGGGAAGATTAGTTAAGCTCATTTTGATGAGTGGCTCTAGAAAGATGCTTCCTTTAAAGATAATTAAGGGCTTGCAGTGGAATCTAGGCTTTCCTGATGAGCTTTTCGGCGACCTTCCAGATTTTATTGAAGGATATGGACGTTTAAGGATTGTGGATATAGAAGATGGATTGAAGGGTTTGACTGTTCTTGAAGATACCATTGAAGGGAAAGGATGCAAAATTTTGTCGACTATGCAGAAAAATGCAATGAAAAGAGGAGATGGGACCAGTAATGAGTCAATTACATTCCCTTTGTTTCCATCTAAAGGGTTGAGGTTGAAACAGAAAATAAAAGATTGGTTATCTGAATTCCAAAGGCTTCCTTATGTGTCTCCGTATGATGATTTCTCGTCATCGAATCCTGACAGTGATGTATCTGAGAAACGGGTCGTGGGTTTGCTTCATGAGTTGCTGACTCTATTTGTAGAACATGCTGCTGAGAGGAAGTCATTCATTACTTTAAGGAATTACTTGGGGTTGCCACAGAAGGTTCACAAGGCCTTTGAGAGGCATCCTCACATTTTCTATTTATCGCTGAGAAACAAAACCTGCACGGCCATTCTTAAAGAAGCCTATTGCGCTGAGCTAGCTATAGAGCAGCATCCAGTAGCAAATGTGAGGAAAAAGTACATTGCTCTGATGAACGAATCTGTGGGCATTTTGAAGGCTAGGAGGTCATATTATAATAAGAACACATCGATTGATCAAGAAAATGCATGCTTAAAGGATTTGGATTGTGGAGATGAAGAGCCCTCTCCGGAAGCAGAAGCTTGACATGCTTAAAGGATTTGGCACAAGTATGAATCCCTTTTCTTTGTTTTTGGATGGGATAATCTTTAGTTGTTTTTGTCATTGAAGTTCTTACTTTTCATGCTCAACGTTGGAGACGAGTACTTTTCAACTAGTCTATTAAAAAATGCAATGCCGCAACTACATTCTGAAGGAAGAATTGTATGATAACTACATTTCAATGATAAAAGAAAAATCAGTATTCTGTTTCATTTAGGACTCGTGGTACTCTAACAAAGCTTATTGCTCCTGCTCTCCTTTGTTGTATTGAACTTTGCGAATGTTTCTCCACAGGTATCGTCCGCTTGCCATGTCAACCAACAACCAGAAACCCTATGGATCAGAGAAGAAACAACAAATGTCAGATCAATAAAAGTAATGAACAAACCCGAACCCATACCCTTTTTTTCTTTTTCAAACTCACCTTTGTAACCGGGCATTTTGTTTCTTTGCGAACTTTTGATTTCTCTTGTGTGGCAACCTCGCGCGGTTCGTGTGCAGCAGCGGAATCCACGGTTTTCCATGCTAAATAGCCGGCAACAAGTGCTGACAAGAAGACGAGGATGAATCTCAACGGACACATCTTCTTCTCAAAAAGATTGTGAGGCAAACTTGGAAGGTTGTTCTGTTCTGCCCGCTTCTAATGCAGAGAAAGAAGACGATTGACGGACTTGCGTAATGAAGAAAGTCTACCGGTATGGGCTTCTTTATATAGAATTTTATCAAGCGCGTTGGGGTAGTTGCGTTTGTATCGAGATAGACTTCCTCAAACTCCAGGGTCCCTACTTGGAGTAGGAAACTCCTACCAATTGAAAATTTCCAAAAGAAAATTTTTAAATCAGAAGATTCTGAAAGCCGGTGAAGCCCAAAGGCCCAAATAAAAAATGAGTTTTCATTTTATTTTCTTTAATCCATAAATTATTTTGTAAATGACTAAGATATTGACTTCCCTTGTATAAATTTATTTTTTAGATTCTTCCTGCATTTACACCCGTCGAATTCATGCATAAATACGGTTTCTATCCAAGAAATATCTACAATTTGACTGCTAATTTCAAATTTGATTTCACTATAAGAAGCAATTCCTGCTCGGAATTCACAATTGTTAATCATCTCATGCTTGTAATCAAATCATATTTAGCACAGTCTCCTCGTAATTCTTATTTTGTTGGGTAATTATTTCAGATTATATGTCAATAAAAAAATCCATTCAAACTTTTATAATCACATCAGCAGATGTGTACCATACCGGACCAAAATTGAGCAGGAAAAGTATAAAAGAAATACGTCAGCATACCATTAGGTCTCACTTTATGCTCATCCAATAATATCTAATTCATAATGGCCATATAGATAGATAGATATGAACTCCACCATAGTTAATATCAGAAACGTTTGCGTCAATACAAGTCCACTGGAAATGCAAATTGGGCATTACTTTCTCTCCACTTTACATAACCACAGCAACCCTATTCCCATCATCGAAATTCAGGTTTTCGTTGTTATTTATAGAAGGAACACACCATGTAAATGCTACAGTATTGCCTTCCCCGTGTAGAAGAATAACACAGTTAAACAAAATTAGAGGTCGGTGGTCATATAAGATTTCAAAAATTTAACCCCATCATCTTCAAGATGAAATACAGAACACCTTCAGCAAACAGTACGGCCGTAGCATATTGATGCAATGTAGAGATTCTTGGACCACTTCTCCTGGAGAGAAAATCCAGACGGAAAAAAAAAAAAAGAGTAGGCATTCAGGTGAGACAACTTCGAATATCCCATCAATACAGATAACTTATGCAAAATGCTACCCAAGTAGTTTTAGGATTCAGAAGGAACAACATAATTTTCGTAATGTTTACGGAAAGGATGAGTAAGCAGCAAGAAAAGACGGTACCTTCACATGAGTACTGGGGAATGCAGATGTCCGAAGAGTCTCCTGAGTTTCATCCATCATTTTACGCCGAGGAACGCTGAGTACGAAGGCCGCTTGATCAGCAGTAGCAGCCATGGAGGTTATTCTATAGCCACTTTCCCAGCGGCGATGTATGCCCTCACTTGGATAAAGGAAATCAAGTTCTACAACCTATAATCAACTTGTCAGTGCATTGAGAAAGTACAAGGAAATACTCGGGTGAGCAACAAAAGTTAGAAGGTATCGACCCACCATAGTAAAGCCCTTACCTGTTCAGAATAGCCAGAATTTCTCGACATTACAACACCCCATCGGCTCCCGGCAGTGGTCATTGAAGTCACGTGGAAACCTTCTTTCCACTTTTTATTTATCCACTTGAAAGGAAAAGATTCACTGACTTTATAAGACTGCTGTGTATAAGGAGTTCCTGAAGGAATACAAAAGAGTTGGAGAAAAACATCACTAGTAGAATCTGATAAACTTATGCAGGTAGCTTTTGTTTTATATAAGCAACTTTAGGTAGATAGCTTTATCCTTAAAAAGAACATTCAGATTCTGCACCCATATGCAGAGAATAAAATGATAAAATACACTCCTCAACACCCAACGAACTTCCGTTACCAGGAGGGTGGAAACATAAGAGCTATGCAGGAATACAAACTTTGCTTACCTTTAGACATGACAACCAACGAACTTCCGTTAGCTGCGCCAGCTATAGAACTGATATAATAATTTTTTTCCCACTGTTCCATGATCCAATCCTATTGGAAAAAGATAAAACCATCAACCAACTAGCTATAAAATGCAGAAAGGAATAAGAAGCACCAAATAATTCAAACACAACCTTATGAAGGAAAACAGCTGACAACTCGTACACCTGAGAAGTAAAACCTGTGCCGGCATCCATAATCAAAGCCCAAAGGTTTGCAGCCGAAGCCACACAGCTAATAAACAAGCCATCTTCGTTTCCCTTTTCCACATGCTGGCGAAGTCTTGTTTCTGCAACATTGTAGTGATATCTACCAAAACAAAGACATCACCGTTAAGCATACAGGGAAAACGTTGTTGAGGTCCAGAAAACATGTGGGTCAATCACCAAAAAAATTGACAGATGATTTATAGTATGGCAGATGTTGCGATTGAATTTTAATGTCAATACTGAACTTTAATAATTATATATATAATCTTTTTATTGCAAAATATTTATTTTAGCATTTTTAAATTATGATCCAAATTTTTATGATTAATGATTCAATTCCATTCTCGATTCCAAATTGGCCATTTGAATTCACGATTTAATAACTATGCCAATGACTACCTAATTCCTTTCATTATCTTATATTTCTGCAGGCTACACGATAAAAATTAAAAGAAAAAAACAATTGGATCTTTTTGCAGTGCATTTGAAACTTCAAGTGGCCTCCTGAGTATCCAAGGCATTCATTGCGCTCCACAATTATCCAACTTGTTCTAGTTAAAGCAGCAGCCAAAAATCTTTCAGTTGATAATAAGAGCTAGCAAGATATCATTTATATTCAGCTAAAGTTCTTTAGGTGACAGACTAAGGGCTTGAATCTTGGCCTAAATGGGATTCACACATCCCTAAATAGTTGACTAGTAAACTGTCATTCGTCACTTGAAATTTCATGTCTTTATTCAACATTGGCATAACACTAACTTTCTCGTTAGAGATTTGCCAAGTCTTTGCTTACATGCCCAATAAGCACAAAAACTGGAAAAAAAACATAAATTTTACCACTTAGCCAAATAGATATTTGGAAGTGAAGAATCACCTTTGTTTCATAGGGCGCCGTGCATTATACACCGAAATCCACTGAGTTGCAGGACTACCCAGTCGCACTTTCTTCTTTGGTTGTTCATCTTCTTCCAGATTAATGAGTAACCTCCCACGTTTTTGCCCAACCTGCATCATATATCAGCAATTGTTTTCAAAAAACGTCCGGATCCATTTGGTATGCAAGATGAAAGAGAACATTTGCTTGAGGTAGATTTGTTCTTCTTGGAAGTTACAGCAGGCAGAGATGCTGATCTGGTGATCGTATTCAGTTATTATTGTACAAACAATTTATAGTTTAGTCAAGTAAACAGATAAAAAAGGCCAATATAATGTTTTTTCAGTGGCAACAGTGTCACCTTAAGAGCTCCATCAATTCTTATTGGTCTCAGTGATGTGCATGGGTCAATGAGACTATCGAAAAGGGATATCAGCTTAGAATAATTTGGCTCCTCATCAAACTTCATATTAGTAACAGCCTCAAGGAACAGTTTGAATGGAGCAGGACAGAAACAACACATTAACTCTGGAGAGGTAGCCATTTTCTTTTTGCACACCAGAAAACTCTTATTTTCTCCCTGCCAATATAAAAATTAACGGTTGAATAAGTAAGGCAAATTCCATGCAATCAACTAGTTATGCAAGTAGTGATTCCAATAACCTGATAGCCTTGCCATGGCAACCTTCCCTTTTGGAGAAATATCAAGGTATACGCTAGCGATTCAAGATCATCCCTCCTACTTCCTGTACGACCCAAGTGGGCATGCACACTTGCATACCTTATTGTGCCTCTGTAAAATGGTCAAAAGGATAGTAAAAAAACAAAAGAAACTAAGATATTATAAGTTCATGTAATCTTCACAAACCTGAATATGTCTGGCCTCTGATCGTACTCAACATGCTGACCAGATGATGTATCCTTCCACCTAGATGCTGCATCAGAATCATATTTGAAAAAGGTATATCATAGACTGAGAGAGTAAATTAGAAATCAGACGGAAGAAACAAGGAAAGCTCCCTGCCAAAAGGTGGCCAAAAAAAGTAGTCATGCTTGATAAGATATAAGGTAGCTGATGAATAAAAAGAGCATTATACCCAAACCAAGATCAATGAGATATAGTTTTTTCTCATCAGGTGTTCCAGGCTGACCCAGTAAAAAGTTCTCTGGCTTCACATCTCCGTGAACAAATCTGAATTGACAACAAACAAATCCTTTAATAGTTGACAGTGAATTACAGCTACTTAGATGAGAGTGAATAATATGAGTAGGAAGACAGACTACATCACTTAGTATCTTTTTTTTTAGCAACATCAAGAAATGACAAAATAAATAAGAATGTTATAATACCCTTTATTGTGGAGCTTTTCGAGAATTGAGATAGCTTCTACAGCAATGCAAGCTACCATAGCTGGTGACATCCTGTTACAGGTGCTCGTGATCAAACAACTACCGACTTTATTTTTGGGTTTTTCAAAACATAATGAGTATAAGTATATGGGCAAGAGGAAGAGCAACAAATGAACTTACGACTGGCCCAACGAATTCCAAACATCCCAAAGGCTAGGTCCAAGCATGTCCATAACCTAAAACAGTATAAATTAAGAACTCCACTGTAATTATGAAGAAAAATGCAAAACTTTAGAACTCACCAGAATGTAAAAGTCTCCTTGTCGTCCCTTGTAGTGAACCCATGGGATCCCATAGCAGCCATTCAGGGTACTTGTGAATAAATTTTGGGTCAATGTAAATATGCTATGGAATACCGAATAAGGGACAAAAAGGCAAGAAACGAAGCTTACTTGTACACCTGCCACTCATACGGAGGGCCATAGTTGCAACCTTTACTATTACGATGTTCAAACTTCAATGCTACCTACATAAAGTTAATTTTTGGGCAATGAATTTGGAAGAGACAAAACAATTACGATACTCTTTAGAATTGTGAACGAAAATCAGAACTCTGAACTGTTTAATAATGTGCATCTAGTACCTCAACAGCGTCCGGGCCTGTTCTTTCTGTGCCACCACTTGTTCTTCTACCGACATAAACTTGGCCAAATCCGCCCTTACCCAATTTCCTTTCAGTCTTATACATAGGTGAATTTCCTACTTGTACCTGAAACCGCCAAAAACCAGGATAACTAGATAGTACCGGGAGCACGTAAAATGTACGAAATAATTCCATCTCCAGATAGCATCAACGAACAAACAAGAATTTACCCTATCGGGCACGGGAGTTGTGCTTGCTTCTTCTTCAACTCCCATTAACTTGTCGGCGCTCCCACCTTCCATTGCAACTTCCTTCTCCGCAACACCGTTAACTCTATTAAAAGCCGGCTCCCCAGCTCCTACACCAACAGCCTGAGGAAGAACTTCACAAGGTGGTTGTGGGTCTAAGTCTATCAATCGAACGCCCCTGCCTCTACCAGCAGCAGCTGGCCTCGTCGGTGTAGCTGCAGAAGGCCCTTTAGTTACAGTAGCTGCATTGCCTCTCCCTCTTCCCCTTCTTCTAGTTCTATTTTGAGTAGATGGAAGAAAATTCTGTTCTTGGTTTTCGGGTTGAGGGACGGACTGAAGATCTCCAAGCCGCTTTGATCTCCTTGCTCCGCTACGCAATTCTGGCATCGTCACCCATGCAAATCACCACCCACTCACTTCCCACCTGCTCTTTTGGATCTTCAATCAATCCAGCTGAAAATGCATCAGCTTTAATTATTCCAAACCTGAAACCACACAAGGGAACCAGAGTGTAGAATAAGCAATGACTATCGAGAACAGGTACCCGAGGAATGGGAAAAGGCAAAAACAAGCATATGCATGACGCAGACCAAGGCAGCAGTAAAATGATGCTCTAGGCATGAAAGTACAAGAAAATTCAGTACTAACTACTAACAGAGTTACTCGGCATTCATTTAACCCAATCCATAAAAATTGCAACAGAACCCTTAAGCTTAAAAACCCTAGATACGAAATAAACTTCTACAAAAAACGATAATATGTAAAACAAATATGGAAACGATCAGACCAAAGATGAAGAAAGTAGTCATATTGTTACGAGCTATAATCATTGCACATTAAGAATACGAAAAAAAATTAGAACTGGTACCTGCCCCAGATCGTACCTCCGAAACACCAATAACAATAGGATCGAAGCCCAAAAAGGGTCAGCCGCAATTCCAAAACCCAATCGATTAACCGATCAAGAACAGATCTTCGGTCAAGACATGATCTTGCTCCAGATGATGTATTCCTTCGAAAACAACTAACGAGTTTTTCAAAATTTGAAACAAGAATCAAGAAATAACGAAAGAAACATCAAAATTGAAAACAAAAAAATGGAAGTGGAAGTCGGTGAATCGGATTGAAGAAACGTAAGACCCCCAAATTATGACTCCCAGAAAAGAGAGAACCTCCGGACAGAAAGTCGAGGCAAGGTGTGTTGTAATATATCGGTTAGCAGCTGCCGATTCTATGGCTATCCTCGACTGCTGCCTGTCTCTCTCTCATGCTCAATCTTCTTCATGGACATAAATACCCTCTACTTGGTGGAAGAAAAGAACCAACTTAATGAGTTTCTATTTAGAAATTCAAAATGCACCTATAATCTTTTATTGTAAATATCCGTAACGCAATTATTTATTTTTATTTCAAGTGTGGAAATATGAACAAATATCGTACATTATTAAGGGTACCTAATTTAATCATTCTAATTACTTGATCACTAGTGAATCGCCCGTGGCTGAAGCCACTGGTGCGTAAAATTATCGTGCGTAAAATTACCTGTGTGGAGATGTGGTTTTGTTCGTTTTCATTTTCCTCTTTTATTTTTTTCTTTTTTTTTCTTTTTTTTCTTTTTTTTCTTTTTTTTTTCTTTCTTTTATTTTTCTTTTTTTTTCTTTCTTTTTCTTTCCTTTCTTTTTCTTTCTTTCTTTCTTTCTCCACCAATGAGATTTGGTTTAGTCTGACATGTCGTTTTGTTTGCAAAATTTTGGCAAAA
>JAOYMZ010000001.1:419475-438257 GCA_025802335.1 Pinguicula primuliflora
GGTGCTGGTGTGTCTTCCGGGATAAGTGAGCTGCTCCTAATGGAGTTTGCACACTCCTTTGAACCTGCATTGGACGCAAACGAAGAAGAGCTCCAAATATCTGGGTTCATCTTCGTTCCGGGTTCTCTAAGTATGTTTGGATGTTTCTCGGGATAAAGTAAGCTGCAATCACCACATATGAGAACCCAGAATAAAGACAGTTGCCCTCCTTGCACATGTTCGCCAACATCTTTATACAAATTTGCCAGCATCTTTATACAAATTCGCCAGCATATCGTTAGCTCTAGTTCCTTTATGAGGAGGATATGTACAATATCTTGTATTTGTTTCATCCACCTTAAAGCTGTAACAAGATAACAACGCAACGTAAAATTGGGATGCACAGATATTCCAAGTTGACGCGATTATTAGTATAGTTCTTTGTATCATTTACCATATGTACGAATACGAAGCATCTCTGTCAATTTCTTTGACGACGAAGATATTTGTAACCAACTGTTGACTTTATATTATTAATAAAATTGATAAAATGATTGATATGATGTATTTTAATTTTTATTTTCGCCCATCGGGTTCACCACGACAATACAGGTATGCCTATCGAATTCACCACGACTGAACGAAAATCATACGTGTGGATCGTATGCCAGTCGAGTATACTGCGACTATACGAGATAGATGGGTCGAGGCATTTGTGAAAGTTCTCTTTGACTGCTTGGACATCATGGCAGTATTCGAGGCAAACGACATCACCACGAATTGCTGGACGACTTCGACTGCTTCGGCATCATCATCCACTGTCTCATTGACGTGTTTCACTTTAATGTTCATCATACGGCGGTTGATGTCACCGTGAATGGCAGAGTTAGTTAGGACTTTCATTTCAAAAATCCAAACAATCCATTCGTTCGGAACCCGATAATACACTCGTTCGGAATCCGATAATACGTTCGTTCGGAAATCGATAGTATATTCGTTCGGAATTCAGTAGTACATTCGTTCGGAACTCAGTAGCCCATTTGTTATTAACCTGAATAGTCGAGACTAAATTATCATCAACATTCTATATACTAGATTTTTTCTATTTAATATCCACAAGCAACCCAGATACGATTAATTTGATGGCCATGATGGCGTATCATTAGACGAGACGGACAAACCACAATGCTGATCAACATCATCTTCCATTTTTCCCAGATTCTGAACGAAGCGTTCGCGACAAGCAGCTATTGGGCCCGGTATATTAACTTCTATCATACGGTGGTTGATATCACCGCGTATAGCTCGCCCTCCAAGTAATTCGGTATGAAGGGCAAAGTCAGAGGCAACGTCAAAGAATTCGATCGTGCCGGACACACGGCGAAGTTTAGAGGCAGAAGCAGCTAAGTTGGGTGATAAGCTGCAAAAGACGGTGACAATTCGGACTGCATTAGTGGCACGAGGTTATCCAGACTGAACCTGTCGGGCCATGCCGGGTCATGGTGTTCAGCTATTACAAAGTCAAAGGCGGCAGACGTCGCGACAAGATCGTTGAGTGCAGTGTCAAGGGCTGCATTGGATGCAAAATCGTCTGGTTTGGCAATATTATTGCATGGGGCAATGAGGTGTGCGGCTTCGGAGGCAAAGGCGTATGGAAAAGCAATGATGGCACAGAAGTCGATGAATGAGACAGCAATAAGGTCGGAGGTGATCACGACAAGGGTGGAAACTGAATCGGCTAAGGATGCGACGGCGACACTCATGATTTGAACTTTTAAACTCTAGTTTTTTTACCGTCAGAGATGACATAGTAAAAAAATAGTCTTCCGGCTATTGACTTGATTAGAAGGTATTAAGAAGTTTTGGTATTTTATTTCTTTTCTTCCTATTCTTTTAATGTCTTTTAAGTAAAAATAATAATAAAAGTAAATAAAAAATGAAATAGGAGGTTACATTTCGAAATAAGATTTTTGCGAAAATTAGTTGTCCAATTATTCCCATATTGGAACTCCGAAAATCCGGCTGGGTTTCCAATTTATGGAATAGAAACAATCCTCAAGTTTGGATGTTTGGTTGTACAAATATTGGTATTTGAAAACAGTGTAGTTTCAGCATTTTCTTCAAGTTCAATTCTCTTTTGATCATTCAATACCAGTATAGCGGAAATTTTCTAATGCAGGATCCAAAATGTCGGACCACATGGCTTAAGAGCCGAATGATTTTTCTGGCCGTTGGATTAAAATCCACGGCCAGGATTAAATGTACTTTTTAAGTGACTGACGCGCGGGTCGACGGATCGGGTTACGACCCGGTCCGCCCAACCGTGCCAATTAATTAAATTAAAAAAATATGGAGACGACGAGTTTTCCTACACAGTCTTCACTCATCCGATTCTCTCCACAACTTCCATTCCGTCGAGAACCCTACCGACAACCAATGCCAACGAATCAAGCTCCAGCGTATCTCTAACTTCGATTGCGAACTCTGTGCCATTCAGTTCTGATCCGATTTCCTCTTCGTCAATCACAAGCTTCCCGCTGCGAGCAATAAGCTTTAGTTTCGGTGGTGGCTTCGCTGGATTCCTCACGATTAGGTTCACGCTCCTGCTCATGTTCTTCACCTTACAATCAGAATCGGTTGCCGCGGCTTTCTGTTTCTCCCACTCCTCCAGCAAATTGTTCGCATTGGACGAATTGCTCCCCGTCTGCCTCACGAGCTCCGCATCAACGCTGAACGACCGGAGGCCACTATGCTGTACGTAGCACGGCAGGATTTAGTTAATTGGCGCGGGCGCGTCCGTCACTTAAAAAGTACATTTAATCATGACCGTCGAATTTTAATCCCACGGCCAGAAAAACCGTTCGGCTCTTAAGCCATTTGGTCAGGCATTTTGAGTCCTGCATTAGAAAATTTCCGACCAGTATAGGGTTACAATCAAACAATATTTATAACTAGGACTATATTTCTGCACAAGCTATAACAAAAAACAAGTCGATGGCAAAGGGAACTAAGAAAGATTCACTCAACTTTCATCAAAATTACACAAAAAATGGAGACATAAAGCCAAGAGAGTTCAAATGTTACGAAAACCCAAACTTGTTGAATAGAAGGAAATGTCTGATGTGTACCTGCATTGCATTGCATTGCCTATATAAAGGAAACAAACCAATGCCAACCAGAGAGTTAAGTAAAACAAATTTCTTTAAGCTTAATGAGCACTAAAATTTGAGACCACGATTATTGATCGGCAGATTACAAATCACCCAAAGCTTGTATCACTCATCACTCAAATCATATGAAAATAATTTTAATTTTCTCAAGGCTTCTGTAGCTCTGTAAGAAACGAAAAACTGTAATAAAAAAAACAAAAAACTCCCCCCTTTTCAGATCACAGTTTTAGAAGATGGAAAACTTAATTCCATTAGTTGCATCAAACAGGTTGTATTCCTCAATGGAGTCTTTCTTATTGCAGGAATAACAGTCGGCTACCGGCTCCGCAGATGTCTTCTCACACATTCCTTCTCTCAAATATCCAGGATCAGTTTTAACTCCAGTAGAAAGGGCTACTGGACCCCCAAAGTGGAAAAGGGAAAAAACATTATTCCCTGCATCCGATTTGTCAAGTTTCTCATTTTGTTCAGCATTTCCAACTATTGATGCGTTTACAGGACGTCCATCAATTGGAGCCACCTTCCGTATAACATGTTGGTCTTCTTTTAGAGCCGATGGATTGGCTAGCTTCGCAGACTCTGTTATGTTTACCCCACTAACCTGAGAAACTGGATGGAAAACAGGCACATGACAATGATTAGGTAATCCGGGGTTCAGATGCTGCAGGGGCCTGTAATCCATCAACTGCGGGATTCCGTTCAAACCATATCCATAACCGTTGGAGAATAAGTAGGGGCTGGACAGGGGAAAAGACCTCAACCCATTGGTAGGACAAGCAGACCAGATACCTGGTCCCTGATGATAATAACCTATCGGAGGAGCCTGAAAGACATGGAGGTTCATGTTTTGCTTCTCTAATTGAGGAAGAAGACTTTGAGGCTGAGCGCCAATGCTTACCTCTTCTCTCCCGTTATTACAATATGAGTTTGACTTCTCCAGAGGAGAATCACCCGACAAATGCATTCCTGCAGAGTGAGGTTCATGTGTTCCAGGGTCCTGTCCCCTCAAAGCAGTCTGTTTCTCAGTAACTGTCTGAGATGCAATGGCGCCATTTTCAAGGCAGTGTTCCAAACTTAAGCTTCTATTGATACTTTGACTGGAGTCTTCTGAATCTGAAGTAGATGCGGATTCCAGGTTCTGGGGGTTCGAGATGTTGCTGTCACCCTCACTACGACAGGAGGAGCAGTTATCAGAGTTAGAAGAGCCACTGACAGAGGAGTCTGATGCTCCAGGTAGAGACTCCGTCACTGAACCACCATTCCCTGCTAAAACCTCCGGGTAAGTTTCGGTTATCCCCGATAAATGGAACCCACTGTCCACATCCGTGTAGTGCCCGGATATAGATGCACTATCTTTCACGTCACGATCCTCATGATTGGTTTGGATTGAAATATCTGTTACTTCATTGGAACTAGTGGAACCAGATTCAGAAAGTTCAACTTTGGCAATTAGTCTCAAGGTAACATCAGAATCCGAGTCGCTACGGATGCACTTCTTGCTTGAATTCAATGGTTCCCATACTTTCTTAGCAGCAGGAATCGCCTTGCTTTTTGCTTGCCCATTACATTCACGCCTGTAGTCTGATTGTACGTACTTGTTGCCTCGATAAAATGGTTTTGACATATCAGACTGAGTCTCCAACTTGCTAACATACTTGGAATCCTGAACCATCCTTGTATTATACTCTGGTCTTGATCTGTACCCATGATGGTGGTTACAATTGCAAGCTAGGGAATCATATGCATCACTTGACCTGTTATTTGTGCACTGAAATCTCTCATACAACATTCCACTGCCATTTCTATTGTAAGACTTTGCAGTATTGGATCGTACTTGCTTACCGAAGCCAAATTTACACCTTGTAGGTTCAATACCATCCGCATGATATCTGGATTCATATTTGCTAGCAAATACCCTAGTCTCTGACAGTAATGCGCCTTCTCTTCTGCCAACAAATTTTAAGTTTAACTCTCGTGGGGAAATTTTGCAAAACTCCGGCTTCGTACGGGAACACCTGACATTGTCATAGTGGAAAGATTTGCTCCAATCTCTCATGTCGCTATGGTCTTCCTCAAGAATTTCTTCAGATGAATTCTCTATGTTTGAACTAATTTTTTCCAATAAAAGGTTACCTTGATTCTTAGGGCTACAAGGACTTGATGGAGTAGTTTCACCTGTTTCACTGGCCGAATCTCTCCTTCCAACAGAATTAACACCTTCGTCAATGCATTCATTTGACTCCACCTTTAAAGCATCAGGGACCACAAAATCTAAATTTGACTCAGCACATTTGCTTTCCTGGCTTTCCCTCCCTCTCAACCTTTCTTTTCTTCTCAGCTTTTTTTCCCTTTCCTTTGTTCTTCTCCGTTCCTTGCGTTCTTCTTCTTGACGCTTTTCTTTTTCTTCTTCTTCAAGAAGTTTTATCTATACAATCAACAGCAAACCAAATGCTAAAAACCATTTAGAAGTGAGAGACAACGTTAGAATCACTAAACAAGAACTTCATAATTGCAGGTTAAAGACCTGCTTTTCCAACGTAATGATTTCCTTGCATGCGATGTGTACGCGTTCCTCTAGTAACTTCAAAGCAAGACATACAAAAATGCTGTGTGCATTCTGCCGCGCTGTTCCTTCTCTAAAAGCTTTCTCAACCTGCAAACATTCCAGCCCGAAGAACTACCAAACTGGTAAATGCCAGAGTAAAGAAAACTGTAAATACCAGGCTAGCAAACCACCAAGTGGAACCCAAGGGATGATCAAATGACTTTGTTTCAGATTTTAATTTTAGCGGGCACGAGCATTTGAAGTGATAGTACAAGCATGAAGAGATGGACGAAACTATAATATTTGGCACTCAAGTATTGCAATTCATAAATAGGAACACCAAAATATAAGCTAATTAAACGACCTTAGATCCAAAGGCATGTGTCATTCAGATTGCAAAAGATGCAGAAAGATAAATAGGAATGGCATGGGGTGTATTAGTCGGAACATGCCTGTTCCTTGAAAATGATAGTTGCAGCATCAAGGAGAAACTCTCGAGCAAGCTCAGGACTCTTCGCATGTTTCTGGGGACGGGAGCATTCACCATCCAACTCATTTCCTTCCTTGTCCATGAAATCATCATCCTAAAATAAAAGAGGACAACACTTGATTGCATCACATGGGTATATACATAATATACATATATATATATAGAGAGAGGGGTGGGTGGCTGCTAATGAGCAAGAGATATATTGAGGAAAAAGAGCCAAAGTTGACAACCTCTTCTTCGTCAGCCACCTCTGCATGTTCAAAGAAAGCAGTGATACTTTCCCCACTTGTAATTGTTACAAATCCATCGCCAACAACAAGCCTGCAATGAACGCATAGTTGGCCACGTAAAGCATGAGCTTTCACACACAGTTCATTGCAGCGTCCATCTATCTTCCATGCCCGTACAGTTATGTGGCAGGTATTCAGGCCACTTAAATCAAGACCATTTACTTGTACCCTTCTGCTCAGGCCAACATTTTCGAATTCCAAGATATCAGTTTTTCCCTCTCCTGTTCCAATCGCCCATTCAAAGTGATGATATGCACCAATATTATCTGAAAATGTTTGATGCCAGTCGGCCTGAACAGTGTCATGAGAAACCTGATCATTATAGCAAAAGAAACATGTCTCAAATTTCCAGCATCATTAGAATGAATAACACACGTGTCTGAGAAATGTCCATGTCATATGATAAATTGCCCAGAAGGGGGAAACGCAAAAGTAATATAGTCAATGTTGGACACCTCATACTCAAAGGCTGTGTCAGCCACACAAAACCAACTTGTGCATCGAGTCTCTCTCCGCAAACGTTTGAGTTCCTTCAGCTCTTTAAACTCACGTATAACATTTCTTCTGCAATCTCGGCAAAACCTTTTGCTGTCAAACCTGAAACCAAATAAGTATATTTTTTTTTGTCAGAGATGCAATAACAAATAGTAATCTGCGTTCATGCCATATCCTTTTAGTGCACTCGGCTTAAACCAAAAGAGACACTATTTGTGCTTGATCAGTTTTCCTCAATTCAATGATTCCAGAGTGACTGCTGTCAAATTTCTTGTGAAATAATACAGATAAATATTTCAACAGGCATATATTGCAAACGAAAAGAGGACCGGAACAACAATTAGAAACCATATTTCCTCCGCATGTGACAATAATAAAACATAAGAATCTTTCAAGAAATTGAAAATGTTAACTCTTCATATTCCGCTTCATCAAATACAACCTTTGAAGATTATAAATCCAAAAATTCTTTCTCAATATGTCCTTCCTGGCTATTCTCATTTGCGCCAAAAAATAGTATCATTTAATCCCATAGTTTTCCAATGAAGACTTGAATAGCTTGTACACATGCCAGTATCCACATTTATACTCATCTGACACTTTTTCGATGCATGGAAAAATTGATGTGTAGAAGAAAAGGTAAAAGAACGGATATACCTATACATGAGTCTTTCAATAAAATCTTCTTCTTTCATTCTCAAAAGAGATCGGTGTGTCTCCTCTCCAAGTGCAGACCAGAAGTCCACCAGAGTCTCCACAGACAATCTGGCAGTATGAAGAGCGCACGTTTCTCTTGTTCCATGCCCTCTACCATATCCCGCATTTCCTTGGCTTATCCATCCTCTAGCACCTCCACCACATGCATCAGGATAGAGCAACTCACGTTCCCTCTCCCTGGCGCGTGCACTGTCAAACACCTTATTAAAACGAAAAGGGTCAATCTAGCATGCCCGAGTAGAGTGAAATGAATAGAATCACTAGGGTCAGAAAGAGAATCACGTCTTGGAGACCCGTTAAGGACTTTGAATAGAGGTAACAGTCCAAAAGGGTGAGTGTCCCATCCCTAGTAGCAGTTAGTCCACCCCAAGGATGGACAGATGGATCTGGAGCATCATCTTCGCAAATGTTAAGCCCAAACAAGCAACCAACATTTGGATTTTCCTTGGATCCCAAACTGTAATTACCACCAGCTGGATCTGGCTGTAGAGACTTAGCATACATGACAATCTGCAAGAAACCTTCAAGCAACAAACCGTTGCACCTAGAGCAATACATGTTCTTACGAGCATGCTCGAACAATGTCTGCTTATCTATTCTAAGAAGACTGCATCGAGCTTGTGGAGTCAGCTCACACCAAAACTGCACCGAAGATGAATAAAATCGTCAGAATTCCACATTTTACTTACTTTGCACACCATAATATGCACAGATTATCATTAATACACTCCATCTGATTCACGAATCACTCACCAACTGAATCAAGCCATAATAATAAATAAGCATATATAACTGCCTTAAAGAAAATAATACTAAATCTTGACCATGCAACAATGATATCGTATTAAATAAATTTTGATGAACCAATTATAAAAGGGTGTAACAAGGTGTGTAAGTGATTTGCGACCATCTAATAGAATAAAAAGGAAGAAATAGATAAGCAGGGCGTGCAGTGCTAAACAGTGCAACCCAATGTGCAAGAATGTAAAGTGTAAACATGTGAACTGAATACATCCTGACCAAAAATAGTACAATTACTCCATATGACGCACTATATACAGAAATTATAAAACAGAGAAGTCAACACAATAAATTATGGATCACCTGAAAGATTGATAAAAACAATCCCAAAAGCATTACAGATACAAACATAGCATATGAACAATAATATCCAAATTAAATTCCAATCATCGATTTGAACAAATCAGAAGAAATAAAAACTAAAAAACCCGGTTTATTTCCAGATATCGTGCCTTCTGGAGCTGGTAGTAACCCATATCATCGCCATGCGTGGACCAGATTCGATTACTAGAAATGGATGAGCCATTAAATAATTGGAACGGTAGCGTTCCATTCCCAATCAATGGATAGCTCGTATTACTTTCTACATCAGCCGCGCCAGTACTGCTATTAATCTTCTGCGCTATGCCTGGCATTTTGTCCCCCAATTTCAATTCCTCTTGTTTCGAATTCTCATTTTCCCAAACCATGCCAGTCCATCCTATTCACGATATCCAATTCAACAATCAACCAATTGCCAATGAACAAACCCAAAATACAATAGCAAGCTGCAGAGATCGGAAACAAACGAATACCAGATCGATGAATCAAAAACTTTCTATAATCACGTCCGTACACCAATTACAACAATTATTAGTTTTGCCACATGTCATGCGCCTCTGATTCAGCCGATAAAGTGATATTGAGAATCTATGCGCGTCTTCTGATTGGAAGATATCGAGAATTTAGAGAGGTTGTCATGGGGAGATGGGGTTTCGATGATGAGATTTGGCTGCAGGCGTCCCTTTAACGTGCACATATATATAAAAGAGATATATACAAAGCTAAGAGTAGAGAGAAGAATTGAGACGGAGAGACGAGAAAAATGAGCAAAAATGACGAGAATAAGCTGCAGGGGGTAAATAAAGGAGACGAGTGCAGCCCATGCCCATATAGGCCACCACATTATTTACTACGTGGAATGGTAAAAACAATAATGTGTACAAAGTGAGCAAATAATTACGACACTACTTATTTTTAGGGTCAATTTTTTTGACACCTGTTTTCTATTTTTTTTTTTGTTATTTACCATACACCAACTTTTCAAAAAGTGATATTAATTTATACCTAGTTCTGAAATACCGGTGACATTAAGCATGATTAATTATCGTCATTAGTGCACACCGGTCTATGGAAGATCGGTGTATATGGCACTGGTCTTAGGAAGAGCAGTGTGGGTCTTTATACTGGACCCCCAATTTCATCCTCGATCGATTGTTCGTCGCCTCCGACGAGAAAATCCGCCGACTATGTCGAGAATTCGTCGCCATGCCATACAAAGATCCGTCGCTGTGCCGTTTGCTGTAGTTCCGTAGCCGTTATGTTCGTCGTCGTACACCGTCGTGCCATTGCTGTTGCCATCACTATGCGCCGTTATCGAAGGTACGATTACGGTAATAAATTGTTTTGTATAAATTGTTTATATATATAATTGTTTTTTTATATATTGTTATATATTAAATTGTTTAGTAATTCTTATAAATATTTGGTGTTTATTGAATTTTGGTCGATAGAATGAGTATACCACGGAGCCAGCGTCCGGGTGTACATGCACCTGAGTCTTTGGAGATTTTAGGTGATTTGTGGCAGTACCGTAGTAGCAAGATTATAGATTTCAAGCTTAATATTGATAAATTATTTCAGACAAATCACTCGGATATTTGGATGAGACATCTTGTGTTGCACCCACGCGTGCAACAGATTATTTTGGATGCTTGATTTTAGAGTTCATATTTGAGTATTGATATGAAGGAGAATCATCATTTTGTTATGGCGTTGGTTGAGATGTGACATCCGACCACTCACACATTTTAATTACCTTTTGGAGAGTGTACAATCACTCTTTAGGATATTTCGTTGATTTGGGCTCTGCTCATTGATGGTTTCCGTGTTCCTGAGGACCAGTTTGGTGGGAAATAGAGCAAAGCCGAGCGTGCTTAGTATATGAGGGAATTCTATAACATGGACTTCCCAAATGCTGCATTCAGACACTCGGGGGTGAAGATTTGGCACATTGATCATTGATTGGAGCAAGTGCATATCCACGATGAGAATATTGATCAGGAGGTTGAGTACTTTGCCCATGGTGTGATGGCTCTTATTGTTGGATACATCCGGTAATAAAATTTCTATGAGGCTCATGCGATTCATTAAGGATTTTGAGCGGGTTCGCACTTATAGTTGGGGGAACTACCGCTTTGTTTCGCCTCCAGCGGTACATATGTAAAGTGCATACCCATGCTACACTGCAGGTGGGAGGGCCCCACCTGTCTTATTCAGATATAGGGTTATTTGAGGATCAGCTATTACCCCCATGTTCAGACAGCTTGGCTAGAGAGCCACTATCCAAAGAAGAACTCGAAATTTCATGAAGTGTTTGGGAGCAAAGGATGGTGAGCATTGATATTACTTCTTATGTATTTATATTTATTTTGATTTATATTACTGTAAATTCATTGAATATTTTTTATGATTTATATCTACTCTCAGTTCGAGTCCACCCCGTACACGAAGCTTGAGATGTCTACCGTCGATGATGTCGATCGACGCTTGTGAGACTATGACGGGTCAATCTATTTTTGGGATGTTATGGAGTCAGTGCACGCGAGACAAGTTCGTCATCGTTTTGGTTATATTCAGCTCATACCTGCATCAGTGGACAAGGTCAGTGAGGATCTAGAGCATGCTCCGGATAGTGTACAGAGAGTTGAGAGATGGCCGAGTACTGATCGACGATTACGACAGATGTGGACAGATCACATACGTCATGTCAGCGGGGACCTGTCATTAGTGGATGTGGTTGGCACATGGGAGCCAGCATATACGGGATAGTATGCAAGCCATAGACGGTCATTCTATAGTCCCGCATTTTTAATGCCACAACCTGGTGTGCCATATGATCAGTTCTCTTTCATTGTCGTGATGGTAAGTTGATTCAACTTTATTTCTTTATATATTATTATTATTTTACTTTGGATTTTATAATATATTATAATATTTATGCAGCTGCAGCATGCGGAATCGATTATTGACACATGTCATACTGTTACCCAGATTCGAGCGTTCATGCAGCGGTACATAGCCGATCTCTGACATAGGCTGGAGGGTTCATTAGACCCTGCCTCTCAGCCGGACTACGAGTGGATGCAAGTGGACACTCATCCACCTTCTACTAGTGGCATAAATAGTCAAACCTTTGGGTTCGATGTTGGAGCATTTCGTCATGGCGCGTCCATATTTTACAGTCCTCAACGTGACACCCCCCACCACACATTTAGACACTTCTATTATTGCACCCACGTTTAATTTAGACATGAAATTTGATGGCTCTTTTTACTACTTTGGATATCGTAGCACATGATATATTATATATATTTTTGATTAATTATGCATATTTTATTGTCGTAATGAATTATGTGTAAAACAAATCAAATCAAACATACCCAGTAAATCTTGCTCCCTTAGGTAGGGCCTGGAAAGGGTAGAATGAACGCAATCATACCCCCACCCCTTAACAGGATGGAAAGATTGTTTCCGTGGAGACCCTCAGCTCAAAAAAAAACTAGTAATAATAATAAAATACAAAAAATATAATAATAGTAAATAAAGAGAAGCAAAAATAACTGGTTACCTCAATCATGCAACACATACATATCGAAATAAATCAATGCCTACACGAATAATGAACAAACTAAATAACTGCATTATACTCTTAATAGATGAAACACAATTAGATACAACCTACCCACTAGTATGTCTCACTTATTTCTATCAGTCTATAAGTCACTAAGCAAATAACTACTCTATATAGTCTTATGCCTCTTTAACCGTAATATACTGTCTCCAACTCGTCCTATCAGAGATCATCTTCTTGGAAAAGTTTAATCATGATAAATCTAACCAAATCTGTTCATTCCATGTCCTCTTAGGTCTCCCTCACCTTATCGCCCTTCGACTTATAATCCTTCGACTCTCCTGACTGACTCGTCCAAACTCCTTCTGCGTACATGTCCAAACCATTGTAACATTCTCTCCCTCATTTTGACACTTATAGATGCGACACCTAATGTTTCTCTAAAGACCTTATTCGGAATCTTGTCTAATCTCGTGTGACCATACATTTACCTTAGCATTCGCATCTCCGCTACTTCAAATTTTTGCTCATGTGAAAGTCTCATAGTCTAACACTCTGACCCATAGAGCATCTTCGGTCTTATAACCATTCACTAAAATTTTCCCATTAACTTGAGTGAGACTTTTTTATCGCATAACACTCTAGTAGTCGACCACCATTTTATCAATCCGACCTTGAGGCGATGGATAATGTTGCCTTCCACACATCCATCCTTTTATATGATGGATCTTAGATATTTGAAACTATCTTTCTGTTGGAGGGTCTGGTTCGTAATCATAACTTCCATTCTACTTTCTTCTATTTCATTAGCGAAATTGCATGTCATATGTTCTGTCTTCGAGCGACTCAATCAGAGACCCTTAGCCTCTAATGTCTCTCTCTAACGCTCTGACTTAGCATTGATGTCCTCCTTCGTCTCAGCCACTAAGACAATATCATCTGCAAACAACATACACCCGGGTACTTCATCTTGTAGATCCTGAGAGAGTACATCTATAATTACCGCAAAACAAACGGACTCAGTACTGACCCTTGATTTTATTTCTCCCACTGGAGTCCGCACACTAGTCTTCGCACCCTCATACAGATCTTGTATGGCCTTCACATACATCCATGGGACCTTCTTGGTTTCTAAACATTCTCAAATAACCTCTCGTGGTATAGTGTTATATGCCTTCTCTAGATCTATAAAGACCATATGGAGATTCGTTTACGTGCACGATATTTCTCCATTAGTCGTCTGAGGAGATGGATTGCTTCCATCGTCGATCTCCCTGGCATAAAACTAAATTAGTTCTCTTTCACTTGCACTTCTCCTCGTAGTTTAAGTTCAATAACTCTCTCCCACAATTTCATAGTTTGACTTAGGAGTTTAATATCCTGATAATTGCCACATTGTTGCACATCTCATTTGTTCTTATAGAGTGGAACTACTACACTACTTCGCCGCTCCTCTTGCATCTTTCCAGTCGTCAGGATAATATTAAAAAGAATCGTTAGGCACTTAACTTATATGTCTCCTAAACACTAAATTATGTGTAACTAATACTATATAAAAAACTCATCCTGTTGAGGGATGAGGGTATGATTGCGTACATCTTACCCTCCCCAGACCCTTCCTAAGGGCGGGATTTACTGGGTATGTTTTGGTTTGGGTTTAATACTATATAAAAAAATATAACAAAATTTAATATAATAATTTATCATTATAAATACAAAAAATACATATATTATACATAATTATATGTATTATAAAACACATTATATAGTAAAATGGCACCAAATTTTGGTAGCACGGTGTTATATACAGAGTTCTTCCATGGACCGGTGCATGACGGTCATTATTCGTGCTTAATGCCACCGGTCTTCTAGAGCCCAATTCGAATTAATACCGTTCTCTCAAAAATCGGTGCGTAGCACCGGTTTTTAAAATAGCGTTGCCTGCTAAATAATAAGTGATATGAACAAATGTGGTAGAAAAAAATTGCCCATTTTTTGGTGTGCTTTTTAGTTTAGCTTTTTGTAAGTAGTTAAATAGGAGAGATTATATCTCTTCTCCGTATTTGATAGTGTACACTTTCAATTAATGTGTGGTACTTGCACACAGTCAAAAAACTACCCTGAATTAGTTATGACCAAACGTTCTTGATGGAACTTGAAATCGATAGCCTATTAGTCACGAGTTCACCTAATTGCAAAATTGTCTTGATTGTGCTTTTTAGATTATCTGACCCAGAAATTTCTGATATATGAACTCCAACTCAGAAATTTGGGGACCTATACTTATTTTTAGAAATGCTTATCGGATTATTAGATGTAGATCACTAATATCTAAACTCACCACATGAAATTGTTTTAGATAGATAAAAGTAATTAATTCTACTTCCCAAATTCATGGGTTTATAACTTCAATTCTAAAGATATTTTTTTGGGAGATAAATAAGTAGATTTTTATTATATAACCACACAGTCCAATGGCGGAACTAACCTAGAAAACGGGGCTAAAGCCCGTTTTCGTCCGTTAAAAAACGGAGCGGAGCGAGCCGGGCAAAAAAAAACATGTTAATGCGAGCTGAGGTTACCCGGACCGTTTTACAAAATGCATTTTGTATAACAGTCCGGTCCGAATTGAGGTTGCCCGGACCGTTTTACAAAATGGGCGGGCGGGAGTTTGCGGCACACTCGAACTATTTTTGTAGGACGGGCAGAACTCTCTCCCGCGATAAAATGCATTTTTTATGGTGGGTATGACTCAAGAAGATGGCCTGAAGGTGGTGGTTCCATTTGATTGTTGGAAAATTCAGAGATTAACGTGAAAGTAGAAAAATAAACGAGCAAGCCAACAACACAAGATTTAACGTGGTTCGGCCAAAAAGCCTACGTCCACTGGAGAAGAGGAGAATCAATCCACAATAAACAGCGATACAAAGGAGATACAGAGAAAACCTAAAAGATAAATAGGGAAAACCTCTCAAACCAGAGAGCCACACCCCAAAAGACACACAGGAAAACCCAAGTCTCACATCTCTCTTTTTCTCTCAACCCCGCCTCTCTTTTATTTCTGCCTCTTTTCTCACCCCTAATGGCCAAGGGATCTAATATTTATAGAGAAATATTCTAATGCAATTAGAATTCTTACATGGACTAATAATTCAAGTCAAACTAGGATTTTTAATTACATAAAAACCCAAAAAATCACCTCTTGACTTGAATTTTCTCGTACCACAAATAAACTTGACTCTTTCTCCAAGCACCCCTCAGAGGTAGCTCCATGGTGTGCAACACACAAGCTCATCTTGAACTTGCCAACAGAAGAAGACTCCATCGTCATACCCATGGGACCAACAGGCTTCACAGCAGTAGAAGTAACCTTACTTCTCTGAACACACAGAAGCTCTTCATGCTTGCGCATAACACGATCATGATCTCCAACACAGACGAACACTACTCACCAAGAGAATATCTATTCTTCAATTCTTTATACCACCAATTTCACTCTTGCAATAAGAGTGCATCGTCAATCTTGGAACACGAGCTGACACTCCTAAGCCACCATCAACAAGCTACAATAAAGTTCCCAAGCTACCACGAGTGCAAAAAGTTTTCATTAGCCTCCAAAGCTCAAAACTTTCCAAGTCTTCGCAAGACTTCAACTATCATGGTTCCAAGCTACTTGAACTTTCATTTCAAGCTTCATTGGCTTCTTGTCTAACTCAATTTTCAGTTCCTCAAGATCAACATCCGTTAACTCATATGTCAAGATTGTCTTCATCTTAACTCAGCCACATCGCCAACTTGACCCAAACCATAACAGTTATATTGTCATACCAACCAGAAGATAAATCAAGCAACAAAAATAGTGTTCTATCAGGTATTCAATAACTAACTGCAAGTAAACACGAATACCGCATAATATTTTCCAGCTGCTAGAAAAATCACCCAATTGAACAGTCCAACAAAACCCAACACTTGCTCACAGATTTTGTGCTCAATCAGCCTCATACACTGAACGATCGAATTCACCACCTTAGGGATTCGGTTCTTCGTTCCAAGAGATTTCCAACGGCACCAAAATTGCAGCAATCGGACCGGTAGATCTCAGTTTCCAACAACAGTCAAAGTTCTTTGCACATTCTTTCGCGGACAGCAATAGTTTCGATCGATTTTGACAAAATCGAGAACCTTCCCGAAAAAAATTGACCACAAAAAAATAGGCTTTTGTTTCTCTTTCAATGGGCTTTCAAACGATACCAAGCTCAGCCCGATCGGAGTCCTCAATATTCGGTAATTGGTGGTCAAAGTTGCAGTCGCACTGATCAACGCGGCAGATTTGTCAAAAATCGTCCCTTTTTTTCTTCAACAAATCTTGTACCCAAACATCACAAATGTCACATCCCAGAACATCAAGATCATCAAATTTCGATAAATCTTGAACAATAACCATAGATCTCAGAACCTAGGATCTGATACCACTTGTTGGGAAATTCAGAGATTAATGTGAAAGCAGAAAAATAAACGAATAAGGCAACAACACAAGATTTAATGTGGTTCGGCCAAAAAGCCTACGTCCACGGGAGAAGAGGAGAATCAATCCACTATAAGCATAGTGATTCAAAGGAGATACAGAGAAAACCTAGAAGATACACAGGGAAAATCTCTCAAACTAGAGAGCCACAACCCAAGAGACACACAAGAAAATCTCTCAAGTTGCCCAAACAAGAGAGCCACAACCCAAGTCTCACATCTCTCTTTTTCTGCCTCTTTTCTCAATCCTAATGGCCAAGAGATCTAATATTTACAGAGAGGAATTCTAATGCAATTAGAATTCTTACAGGGACTAGTAATTCAAGTCAAACTAAAATTTTTAATTACATAAAAAATCCCAACAAATATGTCCCTAAAAAAGTGTCCACCTATGTATGGAGAATTATTCAACAAAAGCTACCAACACAATGCAACCTGAAGGCTAGAAATATACTGCACAGCTCTTGTGACACAGTGTGCCTATTGTGTGGAAATGAACAAGATGCAGAACAACACATTTTTAGAGATTACCAATGGACGAAGAGTCTATGGATGAAGATTTGGAGATGGTTACAGATAGATTGGTAGGAAGACCACACACCATCTTTAGAAGAGATTTTGGAATGAAGCCACCATATGTTAAACGGAGTGTATGGTTAGCGATATGGTCAGGGGCCGTATGGCAAATATGGAGGGTGAGAAATGAAGCTCACTTTGCATCCAAAAGCATAGGAACCGAAGAAATCTTTACTCAACTATAGCTAAATACATTGCTCTGGTTGAAAACAAATACAAAGATGTGGCGATTTGATTACTCTGTGACGGATTGGATGACAAATCCAGGAAGTTGTATATTCATTTGTTCATAATTTCTGCTAGAATAGGAAACTGAAATCTATAAAATATGTACATACACTAACGTTTTGGTTAATACAATTTTTGCTTACCAAAAAGAAAAATTTATAGGGGTTTATGGTCTTAACATCTAGTTCTTGGGTTTATAGGATGTAATTTTAGATTTTTATAGCGGCGAAATTACCATAATATTAAATTTTTAAAAAATAAGAAATAGTAGGATTCATATGTTTTTAGGATTTATAGGGATTTAGGATTCTTACCTTTTAATCATTACTAGCATATTGCCCGTGGCTGAAGCCACTGGCACATAAAATGACCCGTGTCCGAAGTCACCCGTGACCGAAATCACCCGTGACCGAAGTTACCGGTACCGTGACGTGTACATAAAATTACCCGCGCAAAAATGGATAAATACGTCGAAACTATACGAAGTCGCATGTCATATGGAACGGAACGACGACGCCGAGAATTATGGCGAAGTCCGTTTCGACAAACGATGAACGGATCGCCGGATAAATCCACTCTTAACAATTGCAGGAGATAGAAACCAAAATTTAAAAATAAAAAAAATAAAAAATTTTTTAATGCCGACGGACATAAAAAAAAACAGACCGGAAATCAAACGGGAGCCAATGGGAGGAGAGGGCACACCGCTGCAGCATTACTAATAGATGGTTTATAAAAAAACATAATTAGAAATATTCATAGATTTTACCAGTGTTCGAGAAAGAATTAGGCGGTCTCTGGACGGTCAGAGCCCATCTAGTGCCTAGGCTCCCGGTTAAGCGTCCTTAAGCGGGTGATTAGACGATATTTGGAGAAGGTGGAGGGCGACCATCTAGTGCCTAATCGGTACCTAGACGGGCTAGGGAACTACTTCTCGAACAGAAGATTTTAATCCTAAAATAGTAATGAGTATTGATAATGAACCAGCTTCGTATGGGCAGCTTGGTGTGGACAGTTTTTCCCTTCGTGTGGACAATTTTTTCGTAGCACCATCCGTTTTCGAAATTGATCGCAC